>ML399987.1:89305-283499 GCA_005239525.1 Nicotiana knightiana | reverse complement strand
GTCGCATGTTAGATGCACCAGCCTCAGAAACTGTACAATTAAGTACAGAAGTGCAGCATGAGTAAATAAACAAATATGTACCCAGTGAGTATCCCACCTAACCTCGAAGAGGTAGTGACGAGAGGTAGACGTGATACTTACTAGGGTCAACATTTTTAAATAACATAATTTAATAGGAACTAGGCATGCATAACAGTCGTAGAAATCACAAGGAGATATATCATCAAGTATAGTTGTATTTACCTTTGCATGTAAAATTTCACTAACACATAATGTACAAAATTCCCTTAGTGACATAAACCAGTTTGTATAATTACAACAAATTCCCAGTGAATCACACAGCACATAATAGGTCGGACACATACGGCCAAAACATCGCGATAAAATAACATGTGCACTACCGAGGGTCGAACGGCTCGAACCATAGATGCATCTATTACCCCGCTCGTGAATCGAACATGCGACGCGGTTGAAATAATAGTAGGGCTATTCTGCTCACGAATCATACATGTGGCGCGGTGCCGCATACATACATAGAATTTTCAATTTTTAGGGAATTATCAGAAATTTCTCTTTAAGGCAAGAACGTAAGCAATATATTATGGACCACCACTTCCTAATATTCTTATGCCAAATCAAGGATAATAAGAAAATCAAGATACGCTTAGGAATACATGTAAGTCACATATAATCATGCTCGTGAGTCCTAGAACTACCTAACACAACATAGTAGTAGCTACGCACGGACTCTCGCCACTTCATGCGTGCGTAGCCCCCGCAAATAAGAACATGCAATTATTTATAGTTACCTATAGGGAAAATTCCCCCTTACAACGTTAGAAAGGAGACTCACCTCGTGTCGAACCTACTTCCCGGACCAAGAACGCGCCCAAAACATCGAACTCTACACCCGAGGACTCAAAACTAGCCAAATGTTATACAAATTCATTAATTAATGCTCAAAACATGGAAATTCTCCTACTCACTTAGTAAATTTCCCATTCTTGAAGAAATTCTACAATCCAACCCCAGGCCCACATGCTCGGATTCCGCAATTTAACAAAGGAAACTCTAACCCATAGCCTAAGGATCATTAATATACGATTTCTACTTGATTTCATAGCCAATTCACGGGTAAATTCTCACTTTAATGGAAGCCCTAGGTTACTACCCCATTCTCTAATTTCCACTAATTTAGGTAGTTAATTAAGCTAGTATTTCATGCATGAAGCTAATATTAGGGTGGAAGTTACTTACCTTCAATGACCAGGTCGTTTGCCCCTCTAAAATGGTGGAAATCGCCCCAAGGAAGAAGATAAAGACAAGGGAAATGAGTTAATTCCCGTGTATAAAAATACACTGTCTGGACAGCGTTTCCGCACCTGTGGCTCGAGGGTCGCACCTGCGGAAATGGACTAGGATGCCTGGGCCCGCACCTGCGGAATGGAGACTGCACCTACGGCTACGCTCCTGCAGTAATTTTTTCCACACATGCGATGATTGGCCTGACCACTGGAGGTTGCACCTGCGAGGTTGGGACCGCAAGAAAGGTCTCGCACCTGCGACTGGGCAACCGCACCTGCGGTCACACTAGAACAGGTGCACCAGCAACTAATTCAGCTGGTTTTTGGCCTCGTGTGGTGTTCAGAAGGCACCTAGGCCCACCCGAGCCCCCGTCCAAGTATACCAACGAGTCCCAAATCATAATACAGACTCGCCCGAGCCTTAGAAACACCCAAAACAACACTAAAACTCAAAATCATACCTCAAAACCCCTAGAACCAAACTTAGGAACTTTAGTTTTCTAGACTTCGCTAATAACACGCCGAAATGACCTATACTACTCGGAATGACACCAAATTTTGCAGGCAAGTCATAAATGACATAACGAAACTATTCCCGATCTTGAAATTCCGTTCGGACCTCGATATCGCAAAAACACTTCCCAAATCATAATAGGAACTTAAGGAACTCTTAATTCAATGTTGCGCGCCGAAACGCTCCCGGGTCATCAGAAACCCATTCCGAACATACGCCCAGGTCCGGAATCATCATACAAAGCTATCAAAATCATCAACACTCAATTCCGAGGTCGTTTACCAAAAAATGTTCACTGAAGTCAAACTTGGCCTTAAAGGCCAACCTTAAGGAACCGAATGCTCCTATAGCACCCTAAACACTTTCGAATCCCAGACCACCAGTCCCCGCAAGTCATAAATCATAATAAGCCGCCATGGGAGGTTTCATTTAGGGGAACGGGGTCTGATAACGTAAAACGACCGGTCAGGTCGTTACAACATTGAGCAAGGACACTGTGAAGCACCCTCGCTGCCTCCGCGAGGTCAGCCAAAACATCAACCTCAGGGCAGGTGATAGAGCCCTATGGGAGTCCTGGATCAAGATAAAAAAGGATTTAGCAAAGGTTACTTACGTTCATACAGATACAAGGCAAAAAAAGACTCGGTTTACCATAGTTCTTGGCCTTCCTACCATATTCGGGGTCCATTTCCTTCCACCGGCAGGCTTCTCGTGTGATAATATCAAGAATATTCTATACCCACTGGCCCAGACCTTGAACCCATGGTGGTTCCCATCGGGCAGCTGGAATAACATAACCAAAAAAGTCAACATCAATGAAAAGCGATCTTTTTATGAAAGAGAGATGAATAAATTACAAACTTATGAGAGCGGTTCCATGATTCAGGAAAAGATGGAGTTGTTGCCTGGATGATATCCCTGGTTGCGATGATGACAAACCTCTCCATCCATCCACGGTCATTGTCATCATCCATGCTAGTGAGAAGGGCGTGGTGGCACGTTTGCTGAAATTTATTACTCCCCCACGGAAGATTTTGGGGGAGTAGAGATTCATCATATGTACCAAGGTTAGGGTTTCCCCAGCCTCCGAGCACAATGGTGTAGGCAAGACACCGTTCACCATATAGATGGGCCTACTTGTACCAAGCAGACCTGGTACCGGTGGCAAAACTCCAAAATCACGGGGTCGAGCCCTTCGCTCGTCCCCAAGGGAAACGGACCCAAGGTGAAGGGATACATATAGACATACGTAAAACCTTCCTTGGTGAAGGTAATCCACTCTATCATGTCCAGAGCACGGATATTAAGGTTTGGGAAGTTGCGGTCCTCCTTCACAGTAGGAATACTTGAAGGGCGAATAGAGGAAGGATACCTGCTAAAGGCCCAAATCCATGGATGCGGATGGAAACTTCTCTTGAAAGTCATTAGCGATGCTCAGGTGTTTGACTGTGGAAGTGCTTTTAGTGGAAAGCTCAGAATCAATGTCAGCCTCTTTGTCTTTGTTTCTCTTCGGTCCTCCACCGAAGATAAGACCGGAGTTTCTAAAAGATTCAGTAGAAGAAGCCATGGTAGTAAAAATGTAATAATAGTTTTTTAGAGAAAGTTAGAGAAGATTAAAGTTTTTTGAGCAGGAGTAGGTTGAATGCGGAGAAGATGGTAAACTTATGAAAGTTTTGGAAGTGAAAGAGCTAAAATGATGAGTATAGGTAAAGATATAGACGGAAAAATCATTGTCATGATTACCTCTAGAACTAGAAAAAATATTGTTGAATCGTGGGGCAACACATGTTCGGGGTATTAAATGCGAGAAGACGTGTGTCCTTTCAAGCGTCAGACAGTGTTCAGAAGATTTTTCGCCATGAAAGGGATCTTCACCAACTTCTCGGTGAAACAAACACTGGAAAGCAGGGGGACTTTCTGTATAGGGTAAAATTGGTTCATAATAAATGGTCGAATGATAGCATGCCACGTGGAACTGAAGACAAGTTAAAGGCGAAGTCAAGTAATTACATGTATCGGGAACAATAGTTGTAGCTGGTATCGGACAAACCCAGAAGGAAGTCTGGTCAACAGGAGTAGTTCGAATGTTTGTCATCGAATAGCATTCAATGAAGAATATTCTCTAACATTAAATTGGCAGCCGTTTCAGAGAATATTTGCATTCATGGCCTGCCGTTACATATTCATCAATGGCTCCGTCATTATCATTTAAGTGGGGCTTTATCCTAGGATCTTATTTCCCTAGGTATAGCTATAAATAGCAGGCTCAGTAGCCATTGTAAAGGGGGAGATTCTTGGCAAAACTTAGGTTGTATTCTACTTTCACTCTCAATAAAAACAACTTTATATGTTCTTTTATATTATTCTCATTTCGGTCCTTGGAGACGCTATTCTCGGAGCTAGGCTTGTCATCTTCTTCAATTTTAATCGCTAAGTCTTACTTTTAATCTTGTTCATTCATCATTTTTTTGGATCAAATCACTTTGCTTGCCTATAAACCACGTGACAAATTTAACGGTATTGTTTTATGGGTAAACATTTTCATAATTTTATTATTTTTTAAAATTAGATCAAAATAGAAAGATAAAATTAAGGTTATTTCGATCGTTAATTGTTTTATCTCCATAAAGTTAATTCTGGTACAAGTCATATCATGTTGATTCTAATAAAAAATAATAAGAAATTGCTTTTAAAATTATATTGTTGATGCTTATTACCAAAAACCGAATGAAGTATTAAATAGTAGTACTAAAGTTTATATCAGAATTATTTGTAATCTCGATAACCAAAGGACCTATAAGGAGACCTTGTCTATTTCTATTTCTAGAATGAATACCCACTCCTATGAAGCTTCAAACACAATTCCACAAAAACCACTCGATCTCAAATAGGAAAAAACCACAAAACATGGCGTAGAAGACAAAGTGTCATTCAAAGACAGGCGGAGAATTTATGAACCTTGAAAATTCTCTATCATTGTGAAGCTCTTCAGAAAGCGTATACTACATCATTACTTGAAAAACAAGATCTAAGATTTGTGGCTTCCAATGGAGGGTTTCTCACTAATTGATCTAGGGGAAGACTACTACATCATCAAATTTAAGAAGAAGGAAAATATGGATAAGGACCTTCATCAGGGACCATGGTTTATTAATGGTCACTACCTTTCAAGTATGAAATGGAAGCCAAACTTTGTAGCCACCAAAGAAAAATTAAATGTTTTAGTGATAAGGAACCAGTGGAACATGCCATCGCACTTCAACCCCATAATCTACTCATGGACCCACCAGAAATACTCTCGCAATTGAACCCTATCTTCATGACATGGGAGAACACACAACAAACCTAGGAGCAACCAACACCACTTTTGGTTCCAAAACGCACACTCCAGTATACGTGGTCGTAGCAAGTAATATAATTTTAAATCGAATGTCGAACCCACTGGTACTTGCCTAAACTACTTGTTGAATTACTCCAATTGTTATTTAATCGAGCCAAAGCAAAATCCAGGAATGTAACTACTTTATACTACGATTCTATGAACAAACGAATTATCAAGTGACAAGAATATTGTTGTGTGTATTCAGTAGAGACAAATATTCCAGGGTTGTGATCAATTCACCACTCGTATTGCATTCTAATTAACTCTCCCTTTTATATAATTCACTCCAGGTTGCTAATTAATCGATAATTGATCTCGTAGCCTTCTCCCGAAGTACTACTCGCCTATTCTCAATAGATTAACGCTTATATTCCTATGAAATTAATCCATTAGAACGCACTAAGATTACGATGCTTAACTAAGCACGGTGACTAGGTATATTACTATCCTAACCACAAATCCGCTCCCATGAAGGGTTAAGATCGCGCTCTCTTCAATTCTTCTATAATCTATATACGGCTTTCCGAAGCATAACATAGATAGTATATAGAACCTAATTGTTGCCTAAACAATTAAGCAATTAAACGCATAATTGAAGAAACAACCATATATTGAGCAAACTATAATCAAGGTTAAGTTAATGTCGAATAACAATATTCATGGCTAAACCACAACCCCAGAACAATGGGTGTTTAGCCACTCATACTAGAATCAAACAATAGCATAATTTTTGCATAAATGGAAAATACTAGATTAAGATGAAGAAAACTGATAATCCTTTGCTTCCTAATGATCCTGTGTGTATCTTCTCTCCAAGAATGGCATCCTCCCCTCAAAGTTGTGTTTTTGGGTCTATTTATATGTTCGGGACAAACCCTAAATGTGTAGGAGACTTCTACTCAACCTGGGAAATAGTTAAAACCTTCAAAACTCGGAATTTACCGGACCAAGGACCCCAGGCATTAAGCCCCAAACGCCCAGCTATAGCCTGGGTAGACTAGGCGTTTGGGCTCTAACGCCCCATTAACGCCTGGGCATGGCTGGCTTTTGGTGTGTAACGCCCGAATAATTCCTGGTTAAGCCAGGTTTTTGGGCCACAATGCCCAGCTATGGCCCGGGTCACTCCTTTTCGACTCTTGAGCGTATTTTTGATGTTTATGCACCCATTTAGCTCGGCTTCCATCTCCAATTCACCTACACATGAAATAGACTCTATTATGCACATATGACGTGTATTTTTGTCACAAAAGTACAAAAATGTAAGGTGCATAATGCTTAAAACTATGGATTCTAGCCACGCATGAACACCCCACACTTAGACTCTTGCTCGTCCTCGAGCAACATCCTTCAACACGTACACATTTCATTAATAGGGAGTATTTTACTTTTCAATCACACACATTACCCCTTAACTATGATCGATACCGGCAATCAAGTATGAACATACAAAATTTCACATTCTTTCCCTTCTTTAAACATGCCCAAGTATAACAATTTAATCAATCACACGAATCAACCTAATTGCAACCACCCAACCTCAAGAGTCGACTTGCAACTACTAAGCCCTCTCAATTCACGCACATACCCAACAAGAAAATTACAATATTACCAATCATTCATGAGATCATGTGCCCTCACCAACAATTTCACTCACTCTCACAAAGAATTCACATGCATCCCATGATCGTACCATAAGCTTGCCCGTAGTGCAGATCTCTACTAATTCAAGTTAGCCAAATCTAAGATCAATTAGGACTTTTAAGGTTGTAATCTATGCTAAGAGATGGGTAGGATATATTTAGGAGTGACTAACCCTCCTAAGCACTTTAATACACTACCTTCACAAATTAACACATATTCTTCTCAACCAATTCCCTTGCCANTTAAGCACTTCTATATATTTTCACTGGCACACATCAATAGAAACTTGGAGGTGTGTATCTTTTTGTACAATTATTTTTCTTTCTTTCCTCACACTCCATACATGAAAATTCAATGGCCAATGACTTTTGAATACAGTTTTCTTTTAGTGCACCAACAGGCCCTTACATGGCTCCACTCAAAAGTTAATCCCCAATATCTCACCTTACTTCTTTTAGTGACTAAGTGCCTTGGGAGGAAAAGGTGCAAAAATCTCGATTGAAGAACAAAATAGGGGTACGGCTTGTAATGTGGATACCAAAGAAAAGGTCTAAAAGGCTCAAAGAGGCTAGCAATGGAAAATGTAATTTTTATATGACAAGCACATCCTTGAACAAGCAAGAAAATGCCTACGTCATCCCCTAGACTAGCATGACCTACAATTTCGCTTCNTTTAAGAACAAAATAGGGGTACGGCTTGTAATGTGGGTACCAAGGAAAAGGTCTAAAGGCTCAAAGGGGCTAACAATGGAAAATTTATTTCTTATGTGTCAAGCACATCCATGATCAAGAAAGAAAACGCCTACGTCATCTCCTAGACTAGCATAACCTACAATTTCGCTTAGATTAACACACGGGGCAAGTTCTAGACTACACAGGATAGCATAGAAAATCACTAAACCTCACTCACACATTGCACATGACTCAATCACAACGGTTTTATTCAACTCTCAAGTCAAGCAAGCACACAAAATTGAGAGAATTAAGCACTATCACACTATGTAGCATACAAGTCACACAATTTTCAAGGCCTCGGAAGTATGGAATAGGTAATAAAATAGGTGATGACCCTTTGGGTCATCACATTAAAGAACATAAACAACTTAAAAAAAACCTCCCACACGAGATAGAACAACACAAAAATTAGCAACAACAAGAATAACAAGAAACTTACTAGTGCCACGGGATTCCCGACACTTCATTTGTATTGTTTGCCCTTTTTTTGGGTCTTGGATCATGAGAGAACCTTGAGAGAGTGTTTTTAGGGTTCTAGGGTCTGAATATAGTGAAAGAAAATGAGCTAAAATGGGGTTGAGGCGTCTTATATAGATATCCAAATATCTCAACCGCCTATGTGGGCCCCATAGAGAGCTGCTTGGGCAATCTCACAAAAATACGAATATCTCTCTACTCTGATGTCGTATTGACGAACGGTTTAATGCGTTGGAAATTATACTCATAAAGCTTCAATTTGGGTGGAATATCACCCCATAATTACAAGTAAATTGTGATAAAATCTTTGTAACATTTGACCTAAATTTTGAGTAAAATTATGAATATAAGTTGCGACAACTTTTGTGGACTTTTGTTTCATAACTCGTTTGACTTCAAGACTTGTGATACGGATACTATATGATTCAAATAAATTAAAACATGACCTCTTGAGAATATTAATCACCTCTAGTTTTACCCGAAAATACGAGTTACAACATCCTTGATTCGTTAAGCTTCTAACACTTGTTAACCACTCTTATACACCCTTGTATCATTTAAGACCAATAGGATTAACATCTTATCATCTCAAATATAATATCTTCGTGGATTTATGTCGACTAACTTACATCATGATCTAACACACACGAATATGGGTTATAACACCCTCCCCCCTTAAGAACATTAGTCCTTGAATGTATGGGTTTATGGGGAGCCTAACTCTTCATGGATTCCTTTGGAACTTTCTAGCCAAGTTTCCCCTATAAAATGGTCACTACCCAAACTTGAAAGCAATTAAACCCAACCTAAAGCCTCACAAGGCTATACAAAGTATTATAGACATGTACATTATCTGCATATCACCATTTTGTATTGAGGAAGAGTATTCTCAAGCTATTGCTTACCTCATAGAGTCATTTCACCTTCTAATGCATCATGCGTTCCCTCGACATCCTCATTATCTTCACTTTGGAATAGGTAAGGTTATTTGGACTTCATCTCCTCTTTAGATTCCTATGTCATTTCTTCCATATTGTTGTTCTTCTACTTTACTTTAACGGAAGTTACATCATTTGTTCTCAGCTTGCGGAATTGTCGTTCTAATATAGCCACTGCAAATTTTTCATATTATAGATCCTCTGTAACTTGTATATATTTTATAGGGACGATCCCAGAAGGGTCTCCAATACATTTCCTCAACATAGATACATGGAATATCGGGTGGACAAATTCCAATTCGGATGGTAGTTCTAACTCATAAGCAACTTGTCCAATTCGTCCAAGAATTTTATACGGCCTGATATACCGTCGACTCAGCTTACCTTTCTTCCCAAAATGCATAACACCCTTCATCGATGAGATCCTCAGGAAAACCCAATCACTAACTCCAACTCCAGATCACGACGTCGGACATCAGAATAAGACATTTTCTTGCTATACGCTGTCCTCAGTCGCTCTTGTATAACTTTCACCTTCTCAATGGATTGGTGAATCAAATCTGGCCCATATAATTCTGTTTCACCGACTTCAAACCATCCAACTGGTGATCTACATATCCTCTCGTATAGTGCCTCGTACAGGGTCATTTTAATACTGGAATGGTAGCTATTATCGTTGGTGAATTATACAGGTGGAATATGGTCACCCCAATTCCCTTTCAAATATAGAATACATGCTCATAACATAATTTCAAGTGTCTAAATGGTACTTTAAACCTGCCCGTCAGTTTACGGATGGAATGCAGTGCTGAGTTTCACTTGTGCTCCAAAACCCTACTAAAAAGACCTCCAAAAGTTAGCCATAAATTGAGCTCCTCGGTCTGATATAATAGATACCAGCACCATGAAGCCTCACAATCTCCTTGACATACAACTCCGCATATTCTTCAGCCATGTAAGTTGTCTTAACTGGCAGAAAATAGCCAGATTTTGTAAGTCGATCAACTATCACTCAGATGGAGTCAAACTTATGATAAGAGCGAGGTAACCCAATAATGAAGTCCATATTAATCACCTCCCATTTCCAGGTCAGAATCTCTATATTCTGAATCAATCCACCGTGTTTCTAATGCTCGACCTTTACTTGTTGACAATTAGGACGCTGGGCTACAAATTCTGCAATAGACATCTTCATGTTATCCCACCAATACTGCTCCTTAACATCATGATACATTTTTGTCGAGCCGGGATGGATGGAATATTGGGGCTGATAAATCTCAATCATAATCTTTTCTCGCAACCCTGTCACATTAGGCAAACATAATCGGCCCCGGTATCTCATGCCCCTTCTCCTACAATCTCGAAAGCCGTAATCTTACACTGTTGAATGTTCTCCCTCAATCATCCTAAGTTAGGATCTTCATATTTCTTACTTTTATCTCATCTACCAAAGATAATTCTGATGTATTCTGTACAGTAACACCTCTGACATCAGAGTGTAACAATTGATTCTCATATTAGCCAGCTGATGAAGATCTTTAGTCGACCCCTGTCTACCTGCCTCAATGTGTACTTATCTTCCCATTTACTTACGACTGACAACGTCCGCCACACCATTGGCTTTACCGGGATAGTACAATATCTCGACATCATAGTCTTTCAGTAATTCAAACCACTTACGCTGCCTCAAATTCAACTCCTTCTACTTGAAGATGTATTGTAAACTCTTGTGATCTGTGTAGATGTCAACATGGACGCCATATAAGTAGTGTCGCCACATCTTTAAAGAATATATTACTGCGTCCAATTCCAAATCATGAGTCGCGTAATTCGTTTCATGTTTCTTTAATTGTCTCGATGCATAATCAATCACCTTCTCATGTTTCATCAATACACACCCTAAACCTATACTTGAGGCATCATAATATATCACATAACCTTCTGTTCCTTCAGGGAGAGTGAGCACTTGTGCGAATGTCAATCGTTTCTTTAGCTCATGATAACTACGTTCGTAAGTGTCAGACCATTGGAACTTGATAGATTTCTATGTTAACTTAGTCAATGGTGCTTATATAGAGGAAAACCCTTATACAAACCTCTTATAATATCCTGCTAGCCCCAGGAACCTACAGACTTCTGACGGTGTTGTAGGTCTCGACCAATTCTTTACTGCATCAATCTTCTGAGTGTCGACACTAATACCCTTTGTCAGATATCACATGGACAAGGAATGCTACTGAGTTTAGCCAAAATTCATAGTTGGAGAGCTTAGCATATAACTTACAATCCTGAAGGGTCTATAACACTACCCGCAAGTGGCCCCCATGTTCCGCCTTCGAACGAGAATACACCAGAATGTCATCAATGAATACGATCATGAACATATCAAGATATGGCCTGAATACACTATTCATGAGATTCATAAAAGCTGCTGGGAAATTTTTTAGCCCGAACGACATCACCAAGAACTCAAAGTGCCCATATCTTGTCCGGAAGGCCGTCTTTGGCATATCCTTCTCCTTAACCCTCACCTAATGATACCCTGAATGTAATTCAATTTTGGAGAAATAATTGGCACCCTGAGTTGGTCAAACATGTCGTCAATCCTTGGAAGTGGATACGTTTTCTTTATAGTGAAATTATTCAACTGTCGATAATTGATACACATCCTTAACGGCCCGTCTTTCTTCCGCACGAACAAGACTGGCGCACCCTAAGATAAAGTGCTAGGACTAATGAAGCCCTTATCTAGCAAGTCCTTTAACTACGCCTTCAACTTTTGCAACTCTGCCGGGCACATCCTATATGGAGGGATATAGATCAGTAGAGTGTCAGGCAACACATTAATGCTAAACCTAATTTCCCTTTCAGGAGAAAGGACTGGGAGTTCATTTGGGAAAACATCTGGCAATTCGTTGACAATGGGAATTGATCGTAGAGTAGGCAGTTTTGCCTCCGTATCCCGAACATGAACGAGATGATAAATGTAACCTTTTATAATCATCTTCCTTGCCTTAAGATAGTAAATAAACCTACCTTTTGGCATAGCAATGTTCCCCTTCCATTCAATGACGGGTTCATCGGTAAATGGAAATCTACGCATCTTCATACGACAATCAATATTTGCATAGCATGAGGCCAGATAGTCCATTCCCATTATCACATCGAAATCAACCATTTCTAACTCAAATAAATTTGATGATGTTTGACGTCTACAAATCATCACTCTACAACCTCTTTATACCCTTCTAACAATAACAGAATCTCCTATGAGAGTGGATACTGCAAGAGGTTTACTTATTAATTCAGGTTCAATGCCTAACTTATTATCCACAATGTAACATATGATAACGTAGATCCCGGATAATTCAACGCATATACATCATAAGAAAACACAAACAATATACTTGTAACAACATCCGGAGATGATTCGTGATCCTGTCGACCTACTAGAGCATAGATTTGATTTTGAGTACCACTTGAACTCGACACTGCACCTCTACCTCTACCATGACCTATCGACTGCTGAAATCCCCGTGCTTGAGGTCGAACTGATGAGGAAGAACCAGACACAAATCCAGTCGCTTGAGCCATACCACCACCTCCTATGTTAGGACAATCCCGTATCATATGGACAGGATTTCCACAAGAATAACATGCATCTAAGCCTCGATGGCACAGTCCAAAGTAGGCCTTTCTGTACTGATCACAACGAGGTGTTGAGGGTCTCGTATGACTAGTATCCCTATGATATTGTAAGCCTGATGCCCGAGAATTCTGACCTGGACAAGAATAGGTAAATCGATCATATCGAGGCCTCTGAATCTTTGGAGGAGCACTAGCTACAGGTGGCGTCAAAATCCTCGAAGACTAGGGTCTGATACTACCTATGAACTCATCAGAATATACTCCAAATCTCGCCTTCTTATGCTGGCCCCTATCCTGCTCCATATCTACCCTTTGCTGGTGCTTGCCATCCTCTAGTGTTTGGGTATAAGCTTGCATACGGGAATATCCATGCCTTCCACCAAAGAGGCTGACGTGCACTCATTTATCAGATGTGGTCCCAAACCATTCACGAACAGGTGCACCCTATCGCTCATCTCAAACACTATATGGGGAGCATACCTTGCTAAGGAATCAAACTGCATACTATGCTCTTGCACACTCATATTACCTTGTGGAAGGTTCAAGAACTTATATGCTCTCTCTCGTCGTATCCAACTGACAAATAGTTACGAAGAAAGGCCTCAGGAAATTCCTTCCACACAATTGGAGGAGCGTTCGGATCCCTGGATCTCTCGCAACTATCATACCAGAAAATCGCTAAATCCCGTAACCGATAAGAAGCCAAATCTACTGCTTCAGTATCACTAGTGTGCATAACCCACAGTGTACGATGAACCCGATCAATAATAGTGTGTGGGTCCTCCTTGGGGTTTGATCCAATAAACACTAGAGGGTCAAGATTAATAAAATCACGAACTCTCGCACTAACCGGTTTATCAGCAACACCTATATTCTGCCTCTGAGCCTGAGTAGCTATCAAGCTAGTCAAAAACTGCACTGCACTCCGCATATCCTGGTGTGTAGTGCCAGACAGAGGAACTGGAGGTGATGGGTCCCTCCTAATATCCTCTGGAAGAGACAGAGTAGATGAGGTATGAGACAGAATCTCACTCTGAACCTCACTTTAGCCTGCTCTGACTGGAGGCACCTGATTGGTACCTTTTCCCGCAGCTATATCAAGCCGTCTACTAATCTCTTGCTTCCTAGTCGAAGGAATCACTAAAACAAAACAAGGTGAATATTAGAGATAAACGCTTACGACTCAACTCTAAGCACGATCCAGATCCAGGAAGAAGGTAACAACCCTAGATGTCATGTAGCCTCCTAATTATAAATGTGGCGCGCTACACATCCATAATCAAGACTCTACTAGACACGACTCATAGTGTTACATCTCGCGTTTTCGTAGGTTAAAAGTTTAGTCTTCAGTTAATCGACGTAGACTCGGGGATGAGATTGTCTTGAGGTTAACGTATTTATACTAATTATAACAAGCGATAAGTAAGTGTCATGAAGGATCAAAGGTACACAAATTAAAGAAAATGAGTTTCGTTGAAGATGGCTGATTTAGGAAAAAAATACAGGTCGAGCTATAATACCCGATAATTATGGACTAGTATCATACAAGATACCATATGACCATGGTAGTATGATGTATAAAGTATACTAAATATAAATAGAATTTTAAGTAATTTGAGATAATTTTTAATTATGCGGGTAATTGGTTAATTACCGGGTAACGGGACATTACCTAATTAACTAATAAATGGATAAAAATTAATAATTACCCCCCCAAAAAAATGTGGCAACTAGCCATATTATAAGCGGCTTCTTTTCCATTTCTTGAATATACAAGACCAAAAATCAAAACATTAGTCATTCCTACAATTAGCACTTAGGATTGAATACATAGTTAAGAGATTCTCCAAAACCAGAACGTGCAATTCATGTAAAAATCTTCAATATAGTTCTGATCTAAATACTTCGTTAACTATGAAAGTTTTGAAATTAAATTCTCCTACAAGGTTCTAGTGTGAATTTTAAGAATCGTAGCAACGTAAAATTTTGCGGGTCTAAAGGAGTACGATGCAACCTTTTCCAACAACATTATACAGATTTTTCCCTACTCCAGGTATGTTAAGGTCATCCTTTCTTTCTTTTTGGCATGATCCAAATTATAAACAAGAAACGAGCAAACACACGGTTTTCACAAATTACTCTATTCATAGAAATACCTGGGGTGTCTATATTCTTGATTCCTCATGTGAATTATTATTATCTTTTGTTCATGGGTCCCAAAAAAATACATATTTGATAAATTTTACCTGAAAGGCATATTGATTTTTATGGTGTTCCGAGAAAATTTTAATAACGCATTTCTTATGCATTTCATGCATTTATACATGTACATTGACGCATGACCAAATGATGTTATATACGCGTATATATATGTATATTTATGTATATGGGATGTGGGAAAGGTTATGGCGTTATATACGCACCACCATCTGATCAGCTGGTATACGCTGATAATTTGCCCACAGTGGCCGAGATGATATGATGGGATGCCCTCCGTGGATTGATCATATTATGTACACCTATACTCATGCATGACACGACATTTATATACACGTGCATAAAATTATAAATGTTTTAGAGTTTACAAGGTTATTCAGATTTACAGATGGATTTCTTTATTCCATGTTTCATCTATGTCTCTTACGTACAGATTTCCATGCCTTACATACTCAGTACATTTTTCGTACTGACGGCCTATTTCATGGGGCCTACATTTCATGCCTGCAGGTGCAGGTAGGAAAGCCGACGGTCCCCTTTCTTAGGACCCTTGATTAGTGAGAGTTGGCGTGCTCCACTTGATCTGAAGATCCTTTTGGTTTTGGTACAATATGTTTGTATATGTATGGGTATGACGTGGCTCAGTCCTGTCTTTGTATAGTTATATTTCTATTAGAGGTCTATAGATATTATGTCTAGTTGGATAATATGTGGCCTTGCCGACTTCCAGTTTTGAGGTATATAGTTATATATAGAAGCCTTGTCGGCTTGCCCTACGTATGTTACACGTATATGTATATATGCCTTTTTGGGCAGGTCTCTTTCATGTATATTATTCTCGTAATTTAGCAGATGTTATTCAGGTTTATATCTTACATGTATGCTTATGGTTGTTTGAATGGTAGGACTAGGGCACCAGTCGCGGCCCATCGGTTTGGGTTGTGACACATAGACAATCCCTAGGACAGACTTGCTCAAGTACCAAGTTTGTCACGACCCAAACCAGAGGGTTATGACTAGCAGCCGAGTCATACTTGCCGAGCACCAACGTACATTTTAGCTAACCTTCCTTATTATTTTTAAGGGCCGACAAGATCAATATAAATGGTAGACATAAATCATGAACAACTAGAAATGAAAGATAATGGCATGAACATACATAACATGGGACGGCAAGACATTCCAAACTATACATGAGCCGACACCTGTCGATGAGCCTCTAAAGGAACATAAGTGATGAAACATTGCCAGAATATGACCTCGACATACCCATAATGTCTATAACAAAAGTGCATACGAAGACCACGGAAGTCCAGGGAAGGGATCTTGCCAATAATCGCTGAAACTGGACATCCTACTGTGGTGGGGGAGCTTCGCCTACCTGTCTATCAGGACCTGCAACATGACATGCATCGTCCACAAATAAAATGGACGTTAGTACAAATAAAGTAGCGAGTATATAAGGCAGGAAAGCACAAATAAGAACAGTAATGTAAATAGGGATAGAGAATATACAATCTGTAACATCTGAGTACCTTTGAGGGCTATTGACATGAAATGCATGATACATATATATACACATCAACTTTTAAAATAACATCCGCCTCTGTGGGCATCATCATCATCATCATATTGTACCCGACTATAATAGGCTCGGGAAAAATGTACCTAACCATCATAACGCTCGGTAGAATCATACCCGGTGGAGCTCGGTAAAACCCAACTGATCACTAGTTGCATAATAGGTGCCGTACCCAGCCAACTATAGTTCGGCTCGGTAGAGTAAAATAGGTACATATATATAATGCATGCTTGGCTCAATGGAATCACATTCTGAACTTCGGAGTGACATAAGGTCTGTATCCTCCGTACACATTATTAGGACTAACTCTTCATCATGAATCTTATAAGAATCAGGAAGTACCAACAACATTGATAACATAAGAATAAGAGAAGAAACATCAACATCAATCGTTCCATAAGAAGGTAAACAATGTAAGTACTGCTAGCTTCTAAGAGTGGAGTATCTTTGGAAGCTCGTTCAGTACATTATGTACAATCGGATTCGTAAAAAAGAAGGAAAGGGATAGCCTCACATAACTTGCATATACTACCCAACCTCAAGCTATGTAGTTGTCACGATTCCTTAGTCTACAACAAGAGAATTGACACTATCCTTATCGTTTAAGCGTGGTAACTATCATATATCGATTGCAACCTATCTTATGATGAAATGGACATCACCTCCCCTATTTATATGAATTCCCACAAGTTAAAATAGTCACCAAACATCCCAAACAACATCAATAATAATCATATTAAGCCTCCCAAAATAGTCCACAAAACAACGACATTACTAACAAGCATTTCGATAGATATCTCACAAGTTACAACTTCAACGACTTAGGCGCAACTTGGATAATCTTAAATACATGTAGGGTAAGAGGTTCCTTACCTTCAAGCAGAAAGAAAAATTCCAATTTGACCTTAATTTACCACGACATATCCTTCCACCGCTGCCACAAGAACAAGGAAGCGAAGCTAGCAATCAATTAGGATTTTTCGGTACTAGAATCACTTTAGATGACCTGAAATCACCTAGGATTGATAAAAAAACTTGAGAGAGTATTTTACAGAAACCTCCCACACGAGCTAGAACAACGCAAAAATCAGCAATAACAAGAACAACAAGAAACTTAGTAGCGCCACGGGATTCCTGACACTTGATTTGTATTATTTTCCCTTTGTTTGGGTCTTCGATCATGACAGAACCTTGAGAGGGTGATTTTAGGGTTCTAGGGTCTGTAGATACTGAAAATAATGAGTTAAAACGGGGTTGAGGTGTAATATATATATCAATATATCTAAACCGCCTATGTGGGTCCCATGGAGAGCTGCTTGGTGCAGTCTTACTAAAATGCAAATATTTGTCTACCCCGATGTCATATCGACAAATGGTTTAATATGTTAGACTAGACTCATAGATCTTAAATTTGGTAGGTATATCATCCAATAATTCTAAGTATATTGGGAGAAAAGCTCAGTTACATTTGACCTAATTTTCAGCACATTATGAATGTAACTTGTGATGACCTTTGCCAACTTTTGTTCCAAAACTTTCTTGACTTCAAAACATAACACACGACTATAATATGACTAAAATAACTCATAACATAACCTCCTTATCATGTTAAGCACCCTAGTCTCACCCCAAAAGTTCATGTTATAACATTCCAGACGTGTTCACTTTCGACAAAACTTATTTTCTTCAATTCGTTTAGCATCTAAGCTTTCCAAACCTCTTGGTAATCGTTATTCAAGATATTAAATATTTGTAACCTCCAAGGTAACATTATTAACTTACCTTATATACTTTGAAATACTATCTCATTTCTGAGCTTAAATCAATTGACTTACGACGTACTCTCACGTACAAAAATATGGTGTGTAACATCCCCCCTTTGGAACATTTATCCTCGAATGTTGACTGATGCACTTCTCCGTGTCTTAAACAATAGCTTTTACGGATACTTTAATATTGTATTTTCCATATAGGGAGATGTTCGGTGAATAAATCCAAAGGCTAGGGCATTCCCCCTTTTAGGTCTCTTTCTCACACCCCGACTTGTGGTCGAAATTCTTCCTATCTCGTAATTGTTTCTACCTTATTTCATGAATTCTATACGATTCTGACCTTGTACATGCGCCTATGCGACTCTTCTTTCCTTTTCCTCCAGCTTTTAGCAAATCTCTAGGCCTCACGTTGGGAACATATACAGAACTCGACAAGCTATCCCTCTGGACATCTATATGTGTACTGAAGTTCTTCACTTGGTACTTTTTCGAACTTACGACTATTGATATATCTTGTTTCATAGCCTCGGTTATCTATCCTTATGGCTTTACTACATCTAGGTGGGCCATACTATACCATAACACTTACTTCAATTTATTATTACCGAGATTTGCAACCCAACTAAAGGTTACACTGCCGTTGCTTATCCTATATGTATAAATCCAAGTCCTTTAATGCTTCCTGATTACTGATCATCTTAAGAATGACAGCCTAATCTCATCTCATACTTTGGAACTTTTATCCATCCTTTGTTGATTCACCTTAATGTTGATCCATAATCTATTACTGATAACTAGAAATCTCTCATGTAATACATTGCCACTAGGGCTCACGTCGCATCGGGGATCATTTGAAGTGATTTTCGTGATATACCTAGGGACGATACTATACTTCAATAACCGTATTTCATAGCATCCCAACGTGATTCATCTTATAGGGGTATTCTAATCCCGTGCAGTTCATGAAATTTCTTTTCTCAAAACCATTACTTNCCGAGTAGCGATTATATTT
The DNA here is from genome assembly GCA_005239525.1 of Nicotiana knightiana. Lineage (NCBI taxonomy): Eukaryota > Viridiplantae > Streptophyta > Magnoliopsida > Solanales > Solanaceae > Nicotiana > Nicotiana knightiana. Next base: position 264,277 of record ML399987.1, on the reverse strand, counting down.
GAGATGATAATATATATATATATATATATATATATATATATCTCAACCGCCTATGTGGGTCCCATAGAGAGCTGTTTGGTGCAGTCTCGCAAAAACGCAAATGTCTCTCTACTTCAATGTCGTATCGATGAACGGTTTTATGCGTTGGAATATAGACTCATAGATCTTTAATTTGGTGCATAGATAACCCCATAATTACAATAAATTGGGGGGAAAACTTAGTAACATTTGAACTAAATTTTAAGTAAGATTAAAAATGTATGTTGCCACAACTTTTGTCGACTTTTATTTCATAACTCGTTTGACTTCAAGACTTGTGATAAGGATATTATATGATTCAAATACCTTAAAAGGCGACCTATTGATAATATTAATCACCTCTAGTTTTACCCGAAAATACGGGTTACAATATCCTTGATTCGTTAAGCTTCTAATACTTGTTAGCCACTCTGATACACCGTTGTATCATTTAAGACCAATAGGATTAACTTGTTATCATCTCAAATATAATCGCTTCTCGGATTTATGTCAACTAACTTTCAGTGTGATCTAACGCAAATGAATATGGGTTGTAACACCCTCCCTCCCCCCTCCCCCCCAGGAAAATCCGTCCTCGGATGTAAGGGTTTATGGGGAGCCTAAGTCATCGTGGATTCCGATGGAAATTTCTGGCCGAGTTTCCCCTATAAAATGGACACTAGCCAAACTTGCAAGAAGTTAAACTCAAGCCAACCTTTTCGATCTAATATAACCACTGGCACTTCTTCATATGATAGATCCTTGGTAACTTGTACATATTTGATAGGGACAACCCAAGAAGGGTATCCAATATATTTCCTCAACATAGATATATGGAATACTGGGTGGACAAATTCCAATTCGGATGTTAATTATAACTCATAAGCAACCTGTCCAATTCGTTGAAGAGTTTTATACGGCCCGATATAGCGCGAATTCAACTTAACTCTTTTTCCCAAAATGCATAACACTCTTCATCGGAGAGATCCTTAGGAAAAACCTATCACCAACCCCAAACTCCATATCACGACGTCAGACATTGGAATAAGCCTTTTCCTGTTTTGCGGTGTCCTCAGTCGGTCTTGTATCACTTTCACCTTCTTAATGGCTTCATGAATCAAATTTGGCACATATAATTTTGTTTCACCGACTTCGAACCATCCAACTGGTGATCTACATCTCCTCCTGTATAGTGCCTTGTACGGGGCCATTTTAATACTGGAATGGTAGCTATTATTTTAGACGAATTCAATGAGTGGAAGATGGTCATACCAAATCCCCTTAAAATCTAGAACACATGCTCATAACATTTCTTCAAATTTCTGAATGGTACGTTCAGCTTATCCATCAGTCTGTGGATGGAATGCAGTGCTGTGATTCACTTGTGTTCCTAAATCCTTCTGAAAAAAACTCTAAAAGATAGCCGTAAATTGAGTTCATCAGTTTGATATATTAGATAGAGTCACACCATAAATCCTAACAATCTCCTTGATATAAAACTTCGCACAATCTTTAGTCGTGTAATAAACTATCACTCAGATGGAGTCAAACATACGATAAGAGCGAGGTAATCCAATAATGAAGTCCATATTGATCACCTCCCATTTCCAGGTCGGAATATCTATATTCTGAATCAATCCACCGGGTTCCTAATGCTCAATCTTTACTTGTTGACAATTAGGACGCTGGGCTACAAATTCTGCTATAGACTTCTTCATGTTATCCTACCAATACTGCTCCTTAACATCATGATACATTTTTGTCGAGCCAGGATGGATGGAATTTGGGACTGATGAATCTCAATCATAATCTTCTCTCGCAACCCCGTCACATTAGGCAAACATAATCGGCCGTGGTATCTCATGCCCCTTCTCCTCCGATCTCGAAAGCCGTAAGCTTACACTGCTGAATGTTCTCCCTCAATCGTACTAAGTTAGGATCTTCATATTTCCTTGCTTTTACCTCATCTACCAAAGATAATTCTGATGTATTTTGTACAGTAACACCTCTGTTATCAGAGTCTAACAATCTGATTCTCATATTGGCCAGCTGATGAAGCTCTTTAGTCAACCCCTGTCTACCTGCCTCAATGTGTACTAATCTTCCCATTGACTTACGACTGACAACATCTTCCACAACATTGGCTTTACCGGGATAGTACAATATCTCGACATCATAGTCTTTCAGTAATTCAAACCACTTACGTTGCCTCAAATTGAACTCCTTCTACTTGAAGATGTATTGTAAACTCTTGTGATCTGTGTAGATGTCAACATGGACGCCATATAAGTAGTGTCGCCATATCTTCTAAGCATATATTACTACGTCCAATTCCAAATCATGAGTTCTGTAATTCTTTTCATATTTCTTTAATTGTCTCGATGCATAAGCAATCACCTTCTCACGTTGCATCAATACACACCCAAACCTATACTTGAGGCATCACAATATATCACATAACCTTCTGTTCCTTCAGGGTGAGTGAGCACTTGCGCGAATGTCAATCATTTCTTTAGCTCCTGAAAACTACGTTCATAAGTCTCAGACCATTGGAACTTGATATATTTCTATGTTAACTTAGTCAATGGTGCTGATATAGAGGAAAAACCTTATACAAACCTCCCATAATATCCTGCTAGCCCCAGGAAGTTGCGGACCTCTAACTGTGTCCTAGGTCTCGGCCAATTCTTTACTACATCGATCTTCTGAGTGTCGACACTAATATCCTCATCAAATATCACATGTCTATGGAATGCTATTGAGTTCAGCCAGAATTCATATTTGGAGAGCTTAGCATATAACTTACAATCTTGAAGGGTCTATAATACTACCCGCAAGTGGCCTGTATGTTCCGCCTTCGAACGAGAATACACAAGAATGTCATCAATGAATACGATCAAGAACATATCAAGATAGGGCCTGGATACACTATTCATGAGATCCATAAAAGTTGTCGGGGAATTTCTTAGCTCGAACAACATCACTAAGAACTCAAAGTGCCCATATCTTGTCTGGAAGGCCGTCTTTGGAATATCCTTCTCCTTAACCCTCACCTGATGATACCCTGAATGTAAGTCAATCTTGGAGAAATACGTGGCACCTTGGAGTTGGTCAAACATGTCGTCAATCCTTGGAAATGGATCATTTTTCTTTTTCAGTGAACATATTCAACTGTTGATAATGGATACACATCCTTAACGACCCGTCTTTCTTCCACACGAACAAGACTGGCTCATGCCAAGGTGAAGTGCTAGGCATAATGAAGCCCTTATCTAGCAAGTCCTTCAACAGTGCCTTCAACTCTCGCAACTCTGCCGAGGCCATCCTGTATGGAGGGATAGAGATCGGTTGAGTGTTAGGAAACACATTAATGCTAAACTCAATCTCCCTTTCAGGAGGAAGGCGCGGGAGTTCATCTGGGAAAACATCTGGAAATTCGTTGACCACGAGGATTGATTGTAGAGTAGGCGGCTTTGCCTCTGCATCCCTAACGCGAATGAGATGATAAATGTAACCTTTTGAGATCATCTTCCTTTCCTTAAATTGGAAATAAACCTCCCTTTTGGCGTAGCAATGTTCCCTTTCCATTCAATGACGGGTTCACTAGGAAACGGAAACCTAACCATCTTCATACGACAATCAACATTTGCATAGCATGAGGCCAACCAGTCCATTCCCATTATCACATTGAAATCAACCACTTATAACTCAAATAAACTCGCCGAGGTTTGACGACTACAAATCATCACTGTGCAACCTCAATATACCTTTCTAGCAATCACAGAATCTCCTGTCGTAGTGGATACCGCAAGTGGTTTACTTAATATTCAGGTTCAATGCCAAACTTATTAACCACAAAGGATGTAACATATGATAATGCATATCCTCGTCTGTAGTTCCAGACGGAAGAACTGGAGGTGCTGGGTCCCTCCTAATATCCTCTAGAAGAGACGGAGTAGATGAGATATGAGACGATATCTCACTCTGAGCCTCACTTTAGCTTGCTCTGGCTGGAGGCACCTGACTGGTACCCTCTCCCGCAATTGTATAGAGACGTCTACTAATTGTTTACTTCCTAGTCGAAGGCATCGCTGAAAGAAAATGAGGTGGATATTAGAGATAAACGCATACGACTCAACTCTACGCACGATCTAGATTCGGGAAGAAGGTAACAACCCTAGATGTCATATAGCCTCCTGATTATAAATGTAACATATGAGTACCTCTGAGGGATACTGACGGGAAATGCATGATACATATACACATACAGAAACTTTTAAGAAAACATACGCCTCTGTGGGAATCATAATCATCATATCATACCCGGCCATAATAGGCTCGGTAAAAACATACCCGGCCATCACAAAGCTCTGTAGAATCCCGGCCACATGGAGCTCGGTAAAACCCAATTGATTAGTGGTTGCACAATAGGTGTTGTTTCGGCTGACTATAGCGCGACTCAGTGGAAAAATAGGTACATATATATAATGCATGCTGGACTCATTAGAATCACATTCTGAACTTCAGAGTGATGTAAGGTCGGTATCCTCCGTACACATTATTAGGAATAAACTCTTCATCATGAATCTTATAAGAATCAGGAATTACCAACAACATTGATAACATAAGAATAAGAGAAGCAACACTAACATCAATCATTCCATAAGAAGGGAAACAATGTTAGTACTGCTAGCTTTTAAGAGTGGATTATCTTTGGAAGCTCGTTCATTACATTATGTACAATCAGAGTCGCGCAAAAGAAGGAAAGGGATAGCCTCACATACCTTGTATGTATTTCCCAACCTCAAGCTATGCAATTTTCATGATCCTTAGTCAACAACAAGAGAAATGATACTATCGTTATCGTTTAAGGGTCGTAACTATTATATATCGACCGCAACCTATCTTACGATGAAACAGACAACACCTCCCTTATTGGTATGACTTATCACAAGTTAAAATAGTCACCAAACATCCCAAACAAGATCAATAATAATCATATTAAGCCTCCCAATATTGTCCACCAAACAACGCCATTACTAACAAGCATTTCGATAGATATCTCATAAGTTATAGCTTCAACGACTTAGCTGCAAGTTGGATAATCTTAAATACATGTAGGGTAAAAGGTTACTTACCTTGAAATAGAAAGAACAACTTCAATTTTATCTTAATTGACCACGACATATCCTTCCACTTCTGCCACAAGAACAAGGAAATGAAACTAGCAATCAATAATGGTTTTCGGCACTAGAATATTTTGAAGACTTGAAATCACCTAGGGGTGATATTAAAAACCCGAGGGAGTATTTTACAGAACATAAACCACTTAAAACAACCTCTCATAGGAGCTGGAACAACATAAAATTCAGCAACAACAAGAAAAACAAGAAACTTACTAGCACCACGGGATTCCCAACACTTGATTTGTGTTGTTTGCCCTTTGTTTGGGTCTTGGATCATGACAAAACCTTGAGAGAGTGTTTTTAGGGTTCCAGGGTCTGAAGATACTGAAAAAGAATGAGTTAAAATGGGGTTGAGGCGCCTTATATATATATATATATATCCATATATCTCAACCGTCTATGTGGGTGCCATAGATAGCTGCTTGGCGCAGTCTCGCAAAAACGTGAATATCTCTCTACTCCGATGTTGTATCGACGAACAGTTTAATGTGTTGGAAACTAGACTACAATTGTACAAGACCCATAAACCACATAATCCAATTTCTAACACCTGGAATTTCCTAGAAGACCCGAACCTTGCAATCTACACACCGCATAAGTCTGAACTAGTTGTATCAAGCCATAACCATGACCCAAGACACAATCATAAGATATACCAGGTAACTCAAATAATCAAAGCAATAACTTCCGACCGCAATAGCTGCTCGATAACCAACTTGACACTGCTAACAAACCTCATATCAACTAAAATCTTGTTCTCAACTTTTGTAGAGTACCAATGATGAAAGAAACATGCAGAAACCTTTAACCACTCATCAGATCAACAAGTCATGGAACTCCATCTCCTACGATAAGAACTATAGCCAATTTTCTAAGTCGATTCATCCTTCCAAATATACCGCAATCAGATCCGATAGAAACCATTCTAGGTCTAATGAACCTTCCTCATCAAGCACAACTATTATATTGACATGCAACACCAATACGACCTAGAGCCACAAACCGTGCAATCCGTGCACCAATACGCAACAATTTAAATGTACTCAATCATGCAAAATGACTCAAATGAGAGAACCGTCCTTCAAGTTCAACAAATACCACCACAACCGCAATGCCATGAGTCTATCATACATAGTAGAACCACGACACACGAATCTGACACAAAGGATCATATCTCAACATAAGTCTGTCGCAATATGTGACCCCGTCAAAATACTTTCCATATGGAATACCTCAAGCCACCATGCCCAAAATCAACAACCACGTGCAATTCGACCTCAAGTACCCAAGATGCATGACCATAACCATGGAGGAACCAATAACACCGTACGACAGTCCGGAAAGAACATAACCAAATGCGCAATCAATCATTCAACACTCTAATATCCATCTCGCTCAAATTTTGCTATTAGGCCCAAATAGGACCACACCATGTGTGCCTATAACCAACAAATCCCAACCCCTCGTAGCATAAAAAGGTAACTCATAGAACATCTCATAACACGAATAGTCTCAAATCTAACCGAATGGCACATCCCTCAACAACAACAGCACAGAGTCAACCAATCTGACCCGGTGTAGAATACACATCCTCATTCGGCCTGCCAATGGTCACCAGATAAATCCTTCTCATTTATAAATAGATAAATAACCCTCAAAATTTCAACAATGACCTAATCATAACACATACCATCCTTTTACTAGCTTTGGCCATGCTTTCATAGTCCACAACCACGAAACAATCTGCTCCTGAGAACTCCCGGTCTCCAAATCCATAAAACACACGAATCACCATATCTAGTTCGAACTACACCGCCTGAATGTCTAATACCTCTCTCTTACAGGATCATCCCATGAGGATACTTCTATAATTCTTCCGTGCCACATAGAAAAATCTAAATGTCAACAATCGATCAACCAGGCGAGTACTGGAATACCAATGAAGCATCCGTAAGTCAAAACACAATGTGCCTTCCGAGATGCAAATCTTTCTCGGGAAAAACCAAACATTTATAGCATTTATATAAACATCGAAGACCGTCCATGCCATCTAAGAATTTATGACCTTCCCTTCAAAACAAAATTGTGACCTTGCACCCACAAACCTTAATCCCACACAACACACCGCATCTATCATACCATCACAAGAAAAATACGACAACCTCCTAATCAACTTTGAGTCACAAGTTGAATACATATTCGATAAGTCAGAAACCTTTCATTTGACACCATCCAGTAGAAACTCACAATATTCAACATGTTCCTCATGCCGGTAGGAAATATCCATTTCAAACCATGGTAGAAAATCATCGAGAGCACTTTGGAATCCATTTGCACATAACTAAGGTATCATAATTGAATCCTTCTAACCATACCAAGCCACACAAGTCTCCAAATCTCAAGAGCATTGCAACAAAACACTTGTAGAGACTCACAACATCATAAGTACCCAAAGAACCGATCATACCCATTACCGTGCTGATCTATCCTACTATCAAACTATCCTATTTCTCCGAGTTCCTTCTGAATTACCCTTGAGGTGACACTTCTCCTAGCCAGAAAACCACGATACTTAACCGAAACTCACCCCACGAGATCCTAGAACAAAATCACACACCCTAAAGTCCATAAGCCGCTATATTCCCTCTTAAGCACCCCAAAAGTACTAGAACCGAGATACCTTATCTGAAGAGACCTTATGTGAATCTAAAGTTGTTCCCTTTGCCATCCTGATAACGAAATACAAAATCCATAATGATATAGATATATCGCGAGTCTCGACACATCCAATGTAAATCTCAGATCCTAGCCATATACAAATCCAAAAAAATTCAGAATTGCTACATATAAATCTTAAACCCATTAGAAATTTATCGATAGGGATCCATTCTACTCAAATCTCAATTGCGCTGCCCAAACAGGCAGAATGACATGTGCCCAATTAGCACGACGACACCCAAAAAAGTAACCCACCTCTAAACAACTGAGGTGAACCCTTACTCCATGCACGCTACGTCCGTCACAAATTACCAACTCAAATCATTCCATGATGCCCATAAACCCATAAAGTGTAATACATCATGCATCCAAAAATTTCTTTGCTTAGTCATCCTCAAAACCAGCCACTGCAAGTCATAACCAATCCGCAAGTATGCCTAGACCAAAACCAATACAACACATGACTATGCAATCAATTCGTGGATAGTAGACTCCCCCACTTAGCTGCAAGCCCTGAAATAAAAATCGGACAACTTACAATAACCATACCCCATTACTATTATAATACCGCTGTGAGATTCAACTAAATCCTTTATGAGCTCATGTAACACCAACCATCTAATGGCTCAAATCATCTGCAAATCTCGCATTCATCCTCGTGATGGTCAGGTCCACTATTACAATCGATCCAAACTCAAATCGCACAAATATAACCCACTAGTAGAAAAGAAAGCCTCCACACAATATCATAAAAATCACACATCCATAGATTACCTCGCAGGTTACCTACCTGCTTAGACTCAAACTGAAATCTCTTTATACCCTTTCACTGCCACAACTACTACGCAATCACTTAACCTTCCTAAGTCCAAACTCACCAACAAGGCATAAGAACCTAATTCATTCCACAGTTAATCAGCAGGACGATCCTCCAATACACGCATAACTCGAGACTATACATCACATCAAGACATAAATAAAGCACCCAATAGTCCGTTTTACATCTCCAGCAAACTCTTCTCCTCACATTTAATCCATCTAAACACATCCTGCAGTGACATCATATTTATCATATAGCCATACAACCACTCATCGAGCCAGGAATTCCACTAGAGGGACACTACCGGACTTATAGGTCCAAAAGCACGTGCTCACACACCCGAAATCCTCGTGCTCAAGCTACCGTAAAAACCCGGCCTTAAGTCCTCCAGACTGTCCCTTCATCAACACGTAAAAATCACATCTCGCACCTCATCCATGTAATCACAAGCCGTCGATGCACAGCTGATACTGAGTGCTCACATGCGCATACAAATGCGTGTAAGGAATTCAAAGAATTTTGTTTCAAGCTGAATCAATTTCGCACGATAATGAAAGAAATATGGGAAGTATATCCTAAATGCCCTATAGCCTCTCGAAGATAGGTATTGACGTCATCATAATGATCCGCAAGACTCTACTAGACACTTTCTCATGACTTGTAGATTCTATGAACCTAGAGCTCTGATACCAACTTGTCACGACTTAAAATCCAACTAGTCTTATGGCATCTCACCCAACCCTCTAGGTAAGCTAATTAAAAACAATCCAATTCAATGAGGTTTTCTAAGAAAAAAATGATCAAATAACATAACTTTATACACTTCCCAAGGACTGGTAGTACAAATCATGAGCTTCTAAAATTAGAATTTAAAAAGCTGTTATGAAATAATTACAACATCTATTCGAAATGTACATAAACATATATTTTTAATAAATCTAAGGCTACCATGAACAAGAGGCACCTACAGCCGGAATGTAGGTACAACTTCAAATCCATCTCCCATCAAACAAAACAACATCATCAGCCAATATCTGCACGAAAGGTGCAGAAGTTTAGTATGAGCACAACGAACCTCATGTACTCAATAAGTAACTAGCCCAACCTTAGGTTGAAAGTAGTGACGAGCTAGAACAAAGGTTGCAGTCCTACATCAATAGCCAACAACAGTTCATAACAATACAATGAAAGTAATGAAAGAAGTAACTCAGAGATAAAATGCTCAGCTCGTTCACAATTCTAGAAAATAGGTCTTCTTTTCAAGTATATCAGTGAAAACCCAAATCTTTTACCGAAATTGCCAAAAATATGAGTAAGTTTGAAAACCCTAATCTTTCCCAAAACTTTCAATAGGTAAATGTTTTATTTTCAAATGGAATGAGGAAAATACATCTCTATGCGTATATGTCAATATGTAAGAGAAGTCATGAATGACGTGATACCGTACAACATGAGGAAAAATGCATCTCTATGCCTGTATGCTAAGTGTGCGTGTCAAATACAATGTATCGTAGAGATGAACTCATGTACTCACACTCCCAGAGTACTCATTCTCTTTGTCTCACACTTTCCACTCATCATGCTCAATCACTCAACACGCTCAGTCACTCAGTACCGTATATGGCCAATCCAGCCCAGGGAAGATCCATCCCATATATATATTAACTGACAGTCAGTCACTCAATACTGTATAAGGCCAATCCATGCTGGGGAAGATCCATTCCCAAATATAAATGGTTTGGGAAATATCCATGCCCAAGGAAGATCCATCCCTCAATATAAATCAACTGCGTTCACTAGGGGTGTGTACAGACTCCGGAGGGGCTCCTTTAGCCCAAGCGCTATATTTCGCATGGACACCTCACGTGCTGCAAGAGTAACTCACGTGCTATAGTATCAATATCCTGATGATCAGGCCCTCAAACTCACTCACTCATCAATCTCTCCAGCCTCTTGGCTCACAACACTCATGCTGAGCAGCCCAAATCAATGATATGAGATGTGACAATAAACAATAACAGAGAGTGATATATGATATGAAATGATGAATAGGAATGAGTATATAATTGAAATTAAGGAAATAACTCAACAGTAAAGAACGACCATTATGGGTAACAATGATACCAACATATAATCTAAACATGATTTCTAGCATCAATTACATATCAGGTGCTCTAATATGATAGTAAGACAGTTTCATGTAATTGACTAAATCATAATTTACACGGTGCATGCCCACACGCCCGTCACCTAGCATGCGTGTCACCTCAACATCAATCACATAACACGTAATTCGGGGTTTCATGCCCTCAACACCAAGTTTAGAAGTGTTACTTACCTTGAACAAGCCAATTCCAATTCCAATACCGAGCAAGCCAAGCGATGCTCCAAAAATGCCACCTCGCACGTACCCACCTTTGAATGGATTGAACTAGCAAAAAGCAACTCAAATACATCAAATAAAACCAAAGGAAAAAATTCAAAAAAAAAATGGTCGACTCCTTAATTAAAAGCCCAAAATCGGCCAAAAGTCAAAACCTCTTCCCGCACCGCGGAACCCGATGAAACATATTAAATCCTGAAACCCATTCAATTGAGTCTAATCATATTAGTTTCACTCAAATCCGACTCCGAATCGATGTTCAAAACCAAAAAACACGCTCTATGAAACATTAGTAAAAATAAAACCCTAAACTTCTCTTTTAAAATCATCAACCAAATGTTAAAAGCGAGGATAGATTCATGAAATATAACCAAAATCGAGTAGAGAAGACTTAACCCAATCCACATGGTGAAAATCGCCTAAAACATTGCTCCAATCCGAGATCCATAGCTCCAAGTATGAAAAAATAGACGAATCTCCTGAAATAGAGTACTTTATAATTCTGCATAGGCGTTCCTCTTACGCAAACACGTGAAGTCCATCGCTTTCGTGATGAACAAAAATACACTGCCACAAAAATACTCTATGTGATCGCGGCACAAGCCTCACGAACGTGATACACACTGGAGATGGAACTATGTGAACGTGGTAGACACCACGCGAACGCGAAGAAAAAGTCCATCGACTGCCCAGTCCAATCAAACACACTTCGCGAACGTGTGCAAACTTACGCGAACGCGTTGCTCAAATTGCATCAACCTACACAAATGCGATGAACAACTTCTACCATCCTTCAAACAACTCAACACGATCGTGATCCATACTCCATAATCGCAATTAAGAATACCAAATGCCCAGAACTCAGCAAAACCAGAAATGCAAAAATGAAGGAAAATGGTCCGAAAACAAATATGAAACACGCCCGAGCCCCTCGGGACCCTACCCGAACATACCAACAAGTCCCAAAACACAAAACTGACCTACTCGAGGCCTCAAATCACACATAACAATATTGAAACAATGAATCACACCTCAAATAAAAAATCAATGAACTTTGAACTTTTAACTTCCAAAACTCTCACCGAATCATACCAAATCAATCCGGAATGAACCCAAATTTTGCACACATGTCCCAAATGACATAATTAAGCTATTCTAATTCCTGGAACCACAATCCAAATTCGATGTCCTCAAATTCAAATCTCATTCAAACTTATGAACTTTTCAAACCTTCAAATTTCCAATTTTTACCAATTAGTGCCGAATCCTTCTAGGAACATCCAAATGAAAATCCGGGCATATTCTCAAGTCTAAAATCACCATCCAAACCTAACGAAACCATAAAAACTCCAATCCGAGGTCAAATACTAAAAAGTCAAACTTGGTCAACTCTTCCAACATGAAGCTTAAACCATGAAATTCATTCTTCTGAATCGACTCCGAATAACCTGAAAACCAAAAATGATGACTCACACATGTCATAATACATCATACGGAGCTACTCATGCCCTCAAACCACCTAGCAATGTGTAAATACTGAAAATGACTCGTCGGATCGTTATAACAGGTGTAAAACATCCTGCATATGAGAGTGACAAGGGGCCTGGAGAAGCCGACTGAGGTGCTGAAGAACAAAACTCAGATATGGCGTAGGTTAATTTTAGAAATTTAGCTTCCCTACAAAACACATGTAAGATTCAGGAGAGGCTAAAGGGTGATCCATGGTAACCTTCTGGTTAACAACTAAATTCAGAGGACAAGTGTCAAAGGAAGTAGCAACACTATTGTAATCCTGAAAAGGTTTCTTATAAACTTCTTCTGATGCAATAACAAACCAGAATCAGAATAAGCTACCTCAATACTAAGAAAATACTGAAGGAGCCCAGATCCTTTATCTTGAACTGATTGTCCAAGAAAATCTTCAGAGTAGATATCTCCTCAAGTTCATTCTTAGTCAGGATAATATCATCCACGTAGACAACAAGGAGAATAATGGAGAAGGAAGGCTGTTCGGAAACAAGGAGTGGTCATTCATTTAATGAGAATAGCCCCTGGAAAGACCCGAGATAACTTGGCACACAATTTCCTAAAGGCCTGCCTTAGTCCATATAAGGTCTCTTGAAGATGACACACCAGCTGGAAATTGTGAAATGAAGAAGAAAAAATAGACAGACCATGAGGAAATTTTGTGTAAAACTTTTTATCAAGATCTTCATGAAAGAAGGCATTTTTCACATCAAGCAATCAAGCTAGATTGAGGAATAGATTTTGAGAGATGAGTTTTCTGCATAAACATCATGAGTTATGTGTATTGATCCTTAGTCAAGCTAGGAATCAAAGAACCATGATTAATAGAACCATCATCTGGAGTACAAACAGTGCCAACTCTTCACCAGAATTGTGTACCTCAACACTTATAGCAACTCTCTTTCCCTTGGTGAACTTAAACTTTGGTGGAAAATCATGAAGCTTGTAGAACTTGTCAATCAAATGTCTTAGGTTTCTAACAGTAACTATGAAGCAAAGATGACTTGTTCTGATCAAAGCTAACCTTCTGGACAAATTACTTGAGAGGATTATTAAATAAATGAGGGTTTGTGTAAAATTTGTTATTAAGGTTGGCAACAAAAGAAACTGAATTTGTGTGAAAATATGAAGAAAGTGACCTTGCTTTGCTTCTCATCCTGAAGAAGGATGTTGTAGCCAGTATCAAGTGACGGAGGAGGCTGCATCATGAGCAAATTGCTCCTCACACCAACATAGGTCTTATTGAGTATAATGACCTGACCAGTCGTTTTGCGTATTTGAGTCTTGTTTGTTATTGGGAGATTTATTTGTGTGTATTTATGGTTATGTGACTTGCAGGGATGGTTGATTGAGGTTTGGACATATTTGGAATAACTAGTTCCTAGTTTGGAAGCTTAGGTTGGAAATGTTGACCGAGGTTTAAATTTTGTGAAAACGACCCTAGAATGGTGTTTTGGTAGTTCAAATAGGTTTGTATGGTTATTCTGGACCTTAGAAATATGCTCAGAATTTGATTTGGAGGTCCCTAGGTTGAATTAACTCTTATTGCCGAAAGTTGGCAATTTGAATGTTCAGAAGTTCCCTAAGTTTGTCCATGGTTTGAATTTATGGCTATTGGCTTCGGATTTTGGTTTCGGGACTTGGAGTAGGTACGTGTTGAAATTTAGAACTTCTCTATAAAGTTTAGCGTCAAACCAGACTAATTTGGTAGGAATCAGACGCTTGGTTGTGTTTTTAGAAGTTCTTGAGTTCATGGCGATTTCTATGTGTTTTCGTGTCCCTTTCGTGGTTTTATATGTTATTTTATTGATCTAAGTGTGCCGATTCGTGGTTTTATACGTTATTTTGATGATCCGAGTGTGCTAGTGAGTTTGTACGATATTTATGTACTTGTGGTATTTAGTGTGGAGGCCCGAGGCTCGGGTGAGTTTTGGACGCGTTTCAAGCTATTTTGAGTTGAGTTCAGTTTTTGTTGGTGTTGTTGTTCTAGCATTTACGAACACCGCATTTGCGTGATTCTTCTCGCTTTTGGGATGTTGTGTCAGGGGACCAGTTTCGTGTTTGTGGAGCTGGGCTAACATTTGCGACATGCTCTGGGTTCGCATATACAGACCCTTGATCGCATTTGTGATGGTTTTTCCCTGGGGGATTTTCGCATTTGCGAATATTGAAGTCACGTTTGCGACATTATTCTTGGATGGGGAAGTTCGCTTTTGTGACATTGTATCATATTTGCGATAGTCGCATTTGCGAACGTCTGGTCGCAAATGCGATATTTGCAGCTTGTTTATAGCTGGTTATTTCGGGACTTAGTCTCATTTTATCATATTTTGAGCCTTAGACTTGGTGGGAGGTGATTTTTGGAGGGAATTTTCACATCTAGATACTGAGTAAGTGATTTTGACTCAATTTCAATTTTTTAAACTTGATTACTTATGGATTTTAACATCAAAATCATGGGTTCTGAAGGAATTTTGGGGATTTTTATCATGTTTTAAAAAATAAAATTTGAGATTTGAGAGTTGAATTAGACTCATATTTGAAAATCAAAAATATATTTGGACTCGTGGAGTTATGGGTAGTTAAGATCTACCATTTGACTCGAGTTTTGAACGGGCAAGCCCCGGGTTGACTTTGTTAACTTTTAGGGAAATGTGTAAAAATCTTAACTTTATTAATTGACATAGGTTTATCTTTCATTGTTTGATACTATTTAGTTGTTTTTGTTTAGATTTGAGCTGAACGAAGGCGAATTTTAATGGAAAAGCTATTTTTGAGTGTTGGTTTGTGCAATTTGAGGTAAGTATCTTGTCTAACCTTATGTTGGAATGCCCATTACGATTTGGCTTAATTTCTTAATTGTGTTATGTGTAAACGGAATGTTCACGAGGTGACGAATGTATACACGAACGTATGCGTGCCTTATGATCGGATTTGTCCCGAGGTTGCTCTTATTTCCTTGTTTTGCTTGGGAGATATTTGCACTGCATGTTCTTTCTTTGGTTGTTTACTTGAGTTTATCTTCCATGCTAGAGATCATATTTTAGGATTGTAATTCCTTAATTGGTCAAGTTGGGCGTTTGTGCGATTGTTGCTAATGTGAGTTAATTGAATTCATGTTCATATGTTGAACACCCATACACATTTCTTTTATTGGTTTGTCCTTGTGCACTATGTTGGCAGATTGTAACTTTATGTCTTGATGACAATTGTTTGCATGCTGTGTTGTTATGATTATGGCACATGTGGACTTGTTGGGCGGATCGTTCGGATGTTTGCACGAGGTTTCTATCATGTTATTATTATTGTTGATATTGCATATGCGGCGAGATAAGTTGGGTTATATCGATTTTGAGCATGTGGCGAGACAAGGTGGGATGATTATTAAAATGCGTGTGGCGAGACAAGGCAGACATTTACTTTACTATTGTGCACTCGGTGAGATAAAGGTGGCTATCTAGGGATGATACGTGATGGCCTGGGGGAGTTTGCTGATGATGTTTATGTGGTGGTGAAAAAAAGGATACTCTTGTTTATGCTTACGACTTATTTGTGTGTGTCATGAATTTGTACATGATTTGTTATGTGATTTATAATATGTCAATCTATGCCTCTGATATTATTTGATGTTTCAGTTGTCGAGATGGATTCACCTACGTGGAGTTATCTATAATTTATTTGATTCTTGATAATTTCACTTGAATGTGTCATTAGGAAATTGAGACGGAATCTGATTATATTATGACATGATGTTTTTGTCATGCAAGTGCGACTTATCTTGTGGCATGAGGTCTTTACAGTGTACGTGTGATTGATATTGTGGAACAAGGTCTTTGACGTGCGAGAGTGATTGGTAATGTGGGAACGAGGTTCCATATATGTGAGATTTATTTGATGAGTCGTTTTTGAAGCTGAGCCTTTACTTGTATTAAGTTATTATCACTTGTTCTGATGAGATTACAGCTAATGCCTTCTATTATTCTTCTTGTTGTTAGTCATTGATATATTGTACAGGTTATTTCACTATTGGATGTCTTGACTTGAACCTCGTCACTAATCCACCGATGTTAGTCTTGATACTTACTGAGTACCGACTATGATGTACTCATACTACACTTTTGCACGTTTTTTGTGCAGATCCAGGTACCTTAGATCGTGTCTGTCGTTAGTGAGCTAATTCTGAGTTGCTGGGGAGACTTCAAGGTATACATGTGTTCCGCTTGGAGACCTTAGAGTCACCTCCTACTGTTTATTGTACTTCAAACAATTCTATATTTTGAGACTCATCATGCACTTCTTGTAGAGCTTATGACTCAGTATTATCGGGTTTTGGATTGTGATTGTTGTATTATCATATTCGCTATATTTTGGGCCATTTTCTCAGTTTATTTGAATATTAAGTGGTTATATTCCGTTTGGTGTTGTTGTGAGATAGGCTTACCTATACTTATGGACAAAGTGCCATCGCGATCCTTAAGGTGGGATTTTGGGTCGTGACATTGAGCCCTATGAGAAATTGGTTAAGTTTTTTTTTTCATCCTCCTTATGACGCCAACCTTAGCAGCACATGTGCAATGATTGATACACATAAACCTAAGCTCATCCCACAGTTTCTTAAGTTTATCGAAGTAGGAGGCTATGTCTAAAAACCCCTGATGATCCGCGACCAACTCATGTTTAAGTTCAAAGACCTTAATTATACTAATTCTCCCATATCTCTAATTGAGTTCTCAGCTTAGAAATACAGAGATTCTTTAATTATTCAATCTTGGTACTGATTTTTACAGAATTCGCATTCCCTAAGAAGGCCTGGTCAATCAGATGATTTTGTCTGGTTGAAATTAGTCAACCAGCTTCTTCACTCAAGCAACACTCAAATGAGAGAATAAGCAATAGCAATGCAATCGTCTAGATTGAGGAAACTATTTTAGTTTGGTAATGATTCAAATGGATCAATAACAATAAAAATAAGTTGTCCATGGGATGGACAACGAAGTGTGTCGATCCTCCATGGCCTCTTCTCTTTTTAGTGCGTGAGGAGCTCTATAGTCCAGGTGCACTTCTTCGTAGAATTCCCAGTATCACTTGGCGTATCACCAGTATTTCCTTCTGGTGATTCATCAATTGTATCTCTAGCTCCCAACCAACAAGCAGTTAGCCTTCCTCTAAAAGAAACGGAAGTGTGCTTGCGCTTGAATTGAAATAGCGCCTTTGGAATATGAGTAGGTTTCCTCTTCTGCTCTGCGTTCTTCTGCTCACCAAATCGAAACTCAATTTCAAAACACAGACCGAGGATCCACACCTTCCCAAATTCAAATTCTTTCCTCGGAACAACATGAGAAAGAGTGAACTTGACCTTGTCCCTTTCTTTTTTCCATACCGCCTCCTTCTTTGCTTTGTTCCAATAGAGTCTAAGGCAAAGCGGTTTGTATGCCTACTGCCTTATGCCTACGCTCTATGTTATATCAGGTGATAAAGAGTTGTTCAATTACTAAGATATGACTATGTTTACCTTGAAAATGGTAATTACAATTATATTTGATTATGTGGTTCTAAAAATATGTGATATATTTTAATACTGGCTGTTTAGGCAATAGATGCTGAGTATGAAGCGAGAAAAATGAAATCAGTGCGAAAAGAACTAAGTTAAGCAAACCATATTATGATGGGTGGTCGAGATGGCCTTGAGGTCGGGCTCGAGGAGCTTGGATAAGGGCAATCGACGATAATATAAAAATATTGAAGGACTTAAGGTTGGCCTATTTATGATCAATAATAAGCAATAAACGGAGAATAACTCAAGAACACAATAAATGAGAAGCAATAATTTAATGAGACAATTGAAGAGAATGTTCTTGTTTTTGTATATTGATTATCATATATGTTACAAAGTGACAAGGGTCCCCTTTATATATGAGGGGGAATCCCAACATAGTACATGTGTAATTAATGCGAAAAGAGATGGCTGGTACAACCATTTAATGCCATGGTAAGGGCTTGTACTATTTTGTGTATTTTGTCAGCTTTAACCACGTGGCCCTTGGGAATTTCCACCTTTTCATATCGACCCTTGATTTGTACTGCCTCGGGGTTGAGAATCCTCGACGTGCCCCTCGATGCCGAGCTCGGGCCTTCGAACCTTTGCCTTCACCGAAGTGGCCGTAAAATCAGGCTCTCCATTTTTAGCCATGTACAGATAGTCCCCGCATTTATTAGAATGAAGAGATAAGAAATGGTTTTGACCTTCCACCCCTTAGAAACTCCTATTATGACGTCAGCCCTTTCAGAGCATTAAATGAGGTGACACAAAAATCTGTGTAGAGGTCGCTGTCAGCACAATTCTCGAGGGGACCATAAACCGTCACAGGTTCAATTTTCCCGCTTCAAGTTCATCCAAAGGACCCCTATAAATACCACAATCACTTGCTTTTCATAATTTCGCATTTTCTTCTTCAAACCATCAGATTTCGCCTAAGTGTTCTCTCTTCTTATCTTCTTCCTGCTCACGTTTTTCCCATCTTCTTACTACAAAACTCGATAGCCACCATGGCAAAGACTTCCAAAATAGTTCCAAAAAAGGAGGGGGATGCTACTCCATCATGCCCATCCAAGGGCAAATCAAAAACCCCTCTTACCATTTAATAATGCATTCCTGGCCCTTTCGACACCATCTCCGACTTTTCAATAGAAAAACCTCCTTCTACACCGGGCCGATGCAAGCCTATGTCCCGATTTATAAGCGTGATATCGAACGTTGAGAGGGTGAAACTCGACTACCACTGGGGGGAGGCAGCCCGAGTAGATATTCCCACGGTCGACGAGAGCATAGTCACGCACAAGCCTGGCTTCCTGATCGTCTACACATATCCCTTCACCTTAGGTCCCGTTGATTCTTCTTCCCCACTGGTTGATTCGGTGATTCTTGATTTTTGCTGCCAATACCGAGTGACACTCGGTTAGATCTATCCTTCTTTTTGGAGGATTGTCTACATGTTTTGTCATATTGCCAACATGGTCGAGGGAA
Source organism: Nicotiana knightiana (assembly GCA_005239525.1). Taxonomy (NCBI): domain Eukaryota; kingdom Viridiplantae; phylum Streptophyta; class Magnoliopsida; order Solanales; family Solanaceae; genus Nicotiana; species Nicotiana knightiana. The sequence goes on along the minus strand of ML399987.1, from coordinate 244,601 downwards.
CCTTCACCCTCGACCATTTTTATTAGATTATATAGCCCTCGACTTTTATGTTGGGGCCTTATTAAATTGCACTGTCAATCCTCACGAGGATAGGGACCGGGGGTGGATGAGTCAGTTCATCAGAATCAGAACCTCCGATATCATCCCCGTTGACAGAATGCCATTCCCGGAGGAGTGGAACATGAAATGTAAGTACCTTCGACTCGAGCGTGCTTTCGTTGTCTCCTTCTCTTTCCACTGACTTTCTTTTAATTGTGCAGCTATTGTTTGGTTTCCAGGTGCGGTTCATGACCTTTCGGGGTGGATTAAACATTTAGACTCTGCTTTCCCATACAACAAGCGTGTATGGTGGGAGCTGGCCAAAACACGATGGCAGGACAATAATCATGGTATGTTCCTGTCGTTACCGTTTTTATATTCTTTGTGAGAATTTTTGCTGACGACGCTTTTGACATGATATACTTATGTAGGCCTTGGTGAGGGAGTGATAATGAGACCGCCCCCACCCGGTGATAAAGAGGCCCCGAAGGCTGCAAAAGATAAGAAAAGGAAGAAAGAGGCTTCGGAAGGGTATCCAAAATCAAAAAGGGCAAAGGCTTAGAAGCCTAAAACTGAGGCCACGGTCATATCTTCGGCGGCCGCTGAGAGTCTGCGGGCCGAGGAGGAAAGCGATGATGCCTGCCCTTTGGTAAAAAGGGCACGACAAAATGGTGATGCTTCGAGAGCCGTTGGGCACTCGCATGTTGAGCTAAGGACGGTCGATACGGACTCGCCGTGTGTAGAGGAGACCCTCGAGGAGAGTTTGGGCACAGTCCCCGAGATGCTCATTGGTCATGGCACAGTCCGAGATGAGGAACTCAGAGGGTTTGCTGCTAGAGCTTTCCGAGATAGGGAAGAAACCTCGGTGGAGGCTGACATCGCTGGTGGATTTCATTCGGGCCCGTCATTCTCTCCAGGGGACATACAGGATGCTCAAGTTAGGGGTGTCTCTGGTACAGAGACCTCTCATGGAGAGGAGGATGCATTCGGGGACTACTTTGAGGGGGTATATGAGGAGACCGATGTTGATTCCCCAGTTGCCCATGAGGAAGCCGAGAGGCTCCAAAAGCAGGCGACATTTGAGAACAACATACCCATAATCTGATCTTTTATTCTCATTGTTATATATTTTTTATTTTTTTTTGTTATTTCCCTTATCTATGTTGCAGGTCAAGAGGCTATATGACCGGGCTTTCTCCAAGTTGCAAGATGAGTTGGCTCATCGTGGATGGGAGCTTGAGAAGCTTATGGTGGATTCGGTCGAGCTCGAGGCTTTGTGTGCTTGAAAGGAGGAGGAACTGGTCAACCTTCGGGCGAGCTTGGAGAGAGTGCTTCAGAAGAGATCTGATTTCTCCGAGCAGGTATGCTAGTATCCACATTCTCACCTTTAGCTACGATGCTTTAGTGCTGATTGACTTACTTTATGCTTCTCAGATTACGCAGAAGGATTCCTTGGTGGAGAAGCTTCGCGGAGAGGTTTCGGTCAAGGACACCGAAGTCGTGGAACTGGCTCGGCTGAACGATACTGCAGCCTCGACGAGGGAGGTGCTTCAAGGGAAGTTATCCTCGGCCCAAGATCTCCTCCGAGGTGCTCAGGAGAAGGAGGTTGATGCACTATCTATGGCCAAGGCCGAGGCCAGTGAATATGTCTCCTCGTACAAGAGGGATGCTGCTGCTGCAAATGCCCGGGTAAGGGAGATATGATAGAAGGCTGAGGTGAAGCTGACTCAGGAAGTTGCCTATGCTCGCGCACAAGACAAGAGGAAGGTCTTCGAGGAAGTGAGCTCCAGAGGTGTCGATCTCTCTGCCAAGATTGAAGAGGCCTGGGCCCCGGAGGAAGAGTTGGTGGTGTCGAGTTCATCGGAGGAGAGCCCTGAAAGCGGTGGAGACGTAGAAAAGTTGTTTTTCTTTCTTTTGTGGGATCCTTCGGGGGGATTTTTGTAAAGAACACCTTGTAACTATATTTTTGGAAATAGAACATTTTACATCACACTTTGCATAAGTTTAGTTTCGTGACTTTTTCCCCCTCAACACGACTTTTATGCTTTGATACTTTGCTTCCTCGGTGCTCGTGCTTGCAGTAGTAGGATTCCTCGAGATCGGGAACCTTCTTGAGGTTAGGTCGATCAGCTAGCTTCAATTCATCGAACCTCCTACGATGATACTATTCATGCAATGTGACCGTTAAGTGACCGAGGTGGCCCCACCGGTACATTTCCTCAAGTGCCATGACGACCTGTAAGAAATTGAATGGACTTTAAGGCAATTGGTTGGCCTCCTTTCCTTCTATAAATATTCATGCTTCTCCTTCATTCTAACTCTTGCCTTTTTGCAAAACCCCCCAGATTTTCTTTCATCTTTCTCATTCCTTTTCTAACTTTGAGTGCCTATGCTGCTGTTCCCGAGTCCGTTCATTAAGAAGAGGGAAGTTCTTCTACTGCCCCTAGTCTGGCCGGTGGCATACCGCCGACGTCTGGTGAGCTAACCTCGTACTGCTTTTCTATAAAAAAGGACTTTGCAGTAGAGAAATCTTACGATTCCCTAGGCCATCGAGAACATGCCTCGAGGTTCGTATGATCGATTGAGGAAGATCACCTCGAGGCCGTGAGGAGAGACTGCGACTGGGGGAAAAATATGGTGTTGCAGATACCTTCTCGAGATGAAAGCATCATGACCTTCATAAAGGCATTCTTAACCATGTACACGTACCCGTTTACATTGGGGCCCCTCGACCAACTTGTGCTCGAGTTCTATAAAAAGTACCGAGTTACCTTGGCGCAGATTCATCCGTCCTTTTAGCGAATAGTGCTGATGATGAGGTATTTCACTGAAAGGGCAGAGCTTGACTTTACCCTTAGTCACCTCATTAGGTTATACTGGCCTCAGCATTGTTGAGGCCTGATTGCGCTGCTACGTCGGTCCATGAGGACTTTTATTGCCAGCAATGATGAGGACCACAAAGGGGATGGATGAGCCAGTTTATTCGGGTGAGGACCATCGCGTCATTCCAGCGGAGTTCCTGCCATTTCCCGAGAAATGGAACTTCAAATGTAAGCACCATGTCGCGCCTTGGTGTCTCTTGTTTTTATTAACTCATGAGGGTGTTTCTTTTTCTCTTTCTCAGTGGTCCCGTGGATGCCCGAGGAGGTCCCCGATCTTGTGGACTGGACTCAGAAGTTGGGAGCTTCCACGACATATGACGAGCGCAAGTGGCGTGATCTCTCAAGGGTGAGATGGGAGGCAAAGCACCATGGTATGAGTCGTGTGGTATCCTTTTTGATGAATGTTTCCTTTCGTGTGTATTGACTTTGATGTCGCAAGTGTTGGTGGGTTTTCCAGAATGAGGTCGTGCCTCTTCGAGGAGAGTGAAGGCCCGAGGGAGAACAACAGTGGAAAAAGGTCCTCTCTGGGTGAAATTACAATTATATTTGATTATGTGGTTCTAAAAATATGTGATCTATTTTAATACCAGTTGTTTAGGCAATAGATGCTGAGTATGAAGAGAGAAAAATGAAATCAGTGCGAAAAGAGCTAAGTTAAGCAAACCAGGATCCAAAGAGGCTAGTCTCGAGGGTGGTCGGGCTGGCCTAGAGGTCGGGCTCGAGGAGCTTGGCTAAGGGAAGTCGACGATAATATAACAATATTGAAGGCCTTAAGGTTGGCCTATTTATGATCAATAATAAGCAATAAATGGCGAATAACTCAAGAACACAATAAATGAGAAGCAATAATTTAATGCGACAATTGAAGAGATTGTTCTTGTTTTTGTATATTGAATATCATATATGTTACAAAGTGACAAGGGTCCCCTTTATATATGAGGGGGAATCCCAACATAGAACATATGTAATTAATGCGAAAAGAGATGGCTAGTACAACCATTTAATGCCACGGTACGGGCTTGTACTATTTTGTGTACTTAGTCAGCTTTAACCACGTACCCCTTGGTAATTTGCACCTTTTCATATTGACCCTTGATTTATACTACCTCGGGGTTGAGAACCCTCGATGTGCCCCTCGATGCCGAGATCGGGCCTTCGAACCTTTGCCTTCACCGAAGTGGCCGTAAAATCGGGCTCTCCGTTTTTAGCTGTGTACATACCGTATTGTGATGTGTGGCTATAATTCATGGTTTGGAACATTATTCGCCTTGAATTTTATATGCTTTAATAATAAATTACACTTTATTTGTGCGTAATCGAGTTCATTTTAAGTGTAGGTGAATTGGAGATAAAAGTAGAGAAAAAGGGGTGCTTAAAAGTCGAAAGCGTGCTCGGAGCAGTTGAAAAGGAGAAGCTGGCGAAGTCAGGCCTAGAGTAGGCCTTATACCTGGAGACGTTAGGCTTGTAGCTGGCGAGAGAACTGGTGAGGTGAGGCAGAAGGCGAGCTTGACCAGGCCTTATACCTGGCGAGGCCAGGCCTGGGGCGAGGTCCACCAGGCGTTAGGCCTCGCGAGGCCAGGTCTGGGCATGCACATTCCGAGTTCTGAAGACTTAATTCGTCTCCTGGTTTTACTATGACTTAGCCTACACGTTTAGGTCTTTACCTACACATATAAATAGACCTAAAAACTCCATTTTTGAGGACTTCTGCAACCGGAGGCAAGGATAGCTCGTGGAATAACCGTTGGGAGTTAGACTCATCGATTTCTACATCCATTTAACCTTTCTTTGTACTTTAATTATGCATAATACTTTGGATATTGTTACTATGATTATGATTAGCTAATTTCCTAGTCTAAGGTTTTGATGGAACCTATTGAATGATGATTTTCTTGTTACGCTAATATAAATTTGCCGTAGTATTTTATCTACTTGTTCAACTATATTATTCTTGTGGTTGATTGAAGGACCCTCAATTAGTTGTTCCTATTTAGTATGTATTACTCGGGAGAGACTTCATATTTAGGTAGTTATTGAAAAACATCAGTCCAAATGTATATGAGGGATCAATACGAAGGGTTTAAAAGTGGGATTATGGATAACGAAACCTTGGTGCGATCTGAGTGTGCCGTACCTAATGCCAGCTAGCGTTATTCGGGAGAATATGTCTAGTAAATTATGGTAACTACTCGGGAGAGAGTTACGACAGTTAGAGTGCCCATGGTCGATAGAGAAGACTTAGGCAAATTCGTAGAAAACGTAGCGGAAAAGATTCCGACAATAGGGGAAATCACAATCTTAGATCATTCCAATTCTTGTTTACAAATCGTTCGTAGTTAGTTAATAATTATTGCATTTTTATTACATAATTTTTAGTTAATAAACGTCCAAATTGTTACTTAAATATTTCTGAAGATTGATTGCGTGAATTTGTGCAAGTCTAATAGTTGTGGTTGATAGGTTAATTCCATGTTGGATTCGACTCCGGACTTATTAGCCGGAATATATTTGCAACGAACACTAGGTCCTTTTATAAGGCATAGTTGGACGTGATCAAATTTTGGCGCCGTTTCCCGGGAATTAACGGTGTTATTAATTGCAGCTAAAGAAGTGATAGAATTCTTAATGTAGTCAATTTTCTTTATTTTAAACCAAATACATTGAAAGTTTAACGTTTGTAGTCTTGGGTGTTACAAGTGCATGCCTAGGAAATCCTCAAGAACTGTTAAATTGCACGAAGTGTTAGCAGATCCTGATAAAGTTTTCAAGGAACTAAATGATGCAAACAAAAAATCAAACGGCAACAAAACTTGACAGAACAAATTGAACCAGACATGGCTGACAAATAGAAAATCCAATCAACAACAGAAACAATGCGAATGAACTAAACAATCAGGGTGTGGTGCCTCTTGTACCAGAAGCAACATTATATGATTGGGCACAACCCACCGCAGATAATCTGGCAACCGCAATTGCATTCCCTAAAATACAAGCAAGATCATTTCAAATCACAAACAACATGCTACATTTGTTGCAGAATAAGGGACTGTTCTCAGGGTCACACATTGACGATCCTCAGCAGCATCCGAAGAATTTCCTATCGATATGTGTCACGCAAAGGCAACCTAAAGTGACGCCGTATGAATAAAGTTGTTGTTGTTCCTATTCTCGATGACAGGAGAAGCTCAGACTTGGCTTAATTCACTCCCCATAAACTCCATCACTACTTGGGAGGAATTAGTCAAGCAATTTTTGAACAAATTCTACCCACCCAATAAAACTGCCCAACAAATTGATGATATATTGAGCTACAGTTAGAGACCAATAGAATCACTACAAGAAATGTGGGAGAGGTTCAAGGGTATGTTGGTTAAGTGTCCACATCATGGCATTCCAAATCAGATGTTGAAGTAGAGATTCTACATGGGACTGGCTGACGACTTAAAGGCCAATATTGATGCTTCCGTAGGTGGAGCATTTTTGAGTAAAACATTCGGAGAATACAAGATCCTACTTGATAAGATGGCCCAAAACTCAAGATGGACGACAAGAGCCTCTATGATCACTCCGATAGTTAACTCAGTGGCTTTGGACCCAAACAACTCTACAACTGAAAATATGGCCACTATAATGACGCAAATGAGTATCCTCACCAAAAAGATTGATGAATCAGGCCAGAAGCAGCAGGTACACATAGTTGACACAACTAATGGTGGATTATGTACACCATGCATTAACCAACCATATGTTTGCTCGTGGAGTGCGGAAGGTGACAACCAACACTATTCGGAAGATATGAACTATGTGGCCAACTACGGGGGGTAGAGACAAGGTGGTCAGAGTTGGGGAAAACAGAATCAACAATATAGACCAGCACAACAACAGTACAATAACAACATCAATCCTGGAGCTATGCGACCACTGGGTCAAGTGGTGCCTTACCAAAGGCAATAGGGTTACAACCAGCAAAATCAGCAGCTGACTTATCAACAACCTCAACAACAACAGATTATGAGACATGATGATGGGTTTACTAAACTTAAGGGAATGTTGGACAGAAACAACATAATGCTGCAACAACTGACTGGGTCCACGGGAAAAATGCAACAGAGAGTGGACTCACATGAATCGGCGATAAAGGTTATTGAGATTCAATTAGGACAGATTTCTATGGCTCTAAACAATATTCCCCAAGGGATGTTACCTGCAGACACATAAGTCAATCCAAAAGAACAGGGTCTGAACAGCTTATGGAAGTGACTCTAGAAAATGGTACAGACCTAGATCTGGAGCAAGAGATTTCTCGCGAAAGCCGACCTACTAAAACACTTGTGCCAGTACCCATTGATATAAATGATTCAACATGGTTAACAAAGGTAACGATACAACATGCACAAGAGAGAACAAGCAAAGAAAAAGAAGTTGCTAAGGAGACTGAGGTAGCGCAAGAAACGACAGTAGAAGCAGTGCCTGAGCAAGATAAAACTCAAATCACAGGAAAGAAGCAACCTCCAACACTTTTCCTCCAGAGATTGGCCAAATATCAGAAAGGTGAGCAGTATAAGAAATTCTTGGAGATGTTGAAGAAAATTCAGGTGAATATTCCATTGATTTACGCCTTAAAGGAAATGCCTGGTTATGAAAAAATGATGGAGGATTTGATGTCTCATAAGTTTGACTTTCAATACTTGGCCACAGTTACACTAACTCAGACATGTAGTGTTGTTGTGACGAGACCCATAGCGGAGAAGTTGTCTGACCCAGGGAGTTTCACAATCCCATGCACAATAGGCAACTATGCGTTTGCTAATGCACTCCGTGATTTGGGGGAAAGCATAAACTTTATGCCCCTGGCTATCTACAAAAGGTTAGGCATTGGAAGAGATAGACCCACGTCCATGTTACTACAACTGGCCGACCCGACAGTGAAGAGGCCCTCTGGTATCCTTGATGATGTATTAGTACAAGTTGGGAAGTTTGTGTTCCCAACAGATTTTGTCATTCTTGACTGTCTGGTTGACGAGGAGATTCCCATAATTTTGGGAAGACCATTCTTGGCCACTGGGAGAGCTTTAATTGAATGTGAAATTGGAGAGCTCAAAATGAGATTAAATGATGATGAAATAACATTCAATGTGCAGAAATCTATGTGGCGACCAAGTGATTTTGCTACATGATCTCTAATAGATGTCGTGGATGTAATTTTGGAGGAGGAAGATGAAACCTTGAATGCTAAAGACCCTCTAGCAGCTTGTCTCATTTACTTAGATGAAGTAAATGGGGAATATTTGGCAGAATGGGTGCTGGCTCTTGAAGGACAAGGGTTTTGGAAAAGAGATCTCGAATTTGAGCCTTTGCATTTAGAAGAAAGAAAAATTCCTCCAGCCAAGCCATCGATAGAAGAACCACCAAAGTTGGAGCCGAAGCTACTATCACTTTACCTTAGGCATGATTTCTTGGGATCTAACTCAACTTTTCCTGTTATTATCTCATCTAGTTTGTTAGATGTGTATAAAGAATAACTTTTGCAGTTATGGAGTGAGTACAAAACTGCACTTGGTTGGACCATTTCAGACATTAAGGGTATCGTCCCAACCTTCTGTATGCACAAGATTCTACTAGAATATGGCCACAAACCTTCCAGAGAACATCAAAGAAGGGTGAATCCCAACATGAAGGAAGTTGTGAAAAAGGAGGTGATCAAGTGGTTAGATGCGGGGATCATTTTCCCCTATCTCTGATAGCAAATGGATAAGCCCACTCCAGTGTGTGCCTAAGAAAGGTGGGATGACTGTCGTGAAAAATGAGAACAATGAGTTGATATCAACAAGAACAGTCACGAGATGGCAAATTTGTATGGATTACAGAAGATTGAATAAGGCCATCTGAAAAGACCATTTTCCCTTGCCGTTCATTGATCAAATGCTAGATGGATTGGATGGGAAGTCCCACTTGTGCTTTATGGATGGATACCAGGGGTAATAATCAAATATCCATTGGCAGGGAAGATAGAGAAAAAAATATCATTCACTTGTCCATGTGGCGTTTATGCCTTCTGTAGGATGTCGTTCGGCCTATGCAATGCACCGGCCATATTTCAAAGGTGCATGATGGCCATCTTCACTGATATGGTTGAGGACATCATGGAGGTCTTTATGGATGATTTCTCAGTGGTGGGAGACTCATTTGATGATTGCCTAAGGAATTTGAAAAGAGTGCTGAAAAGATGTGTCGAGACTAATCTGGTACTCAATTGGGAAAGGTGCCATTTCATGGTACAGGAAGATATAGTCTTGGGGCACCTAGTGTCGAGGCAAAGGTTGATGTGATCAAAAATCTTCCACCACCTACTTCCGTTAAAGCAATAAGAAGCTTCCTTGGCCACGCCATTTTCAATAGACGGTTCATAAAAGTTTTTTCAAAAATTTTTAACCCCTTATGTAAATTGCTTGAAAAAGATCATCCTTTTGTGTTTTCTGATGACTGCATGGTAGATTTTGAAGAATTGAAGGAGGACTAGTGACAACACCTATCATAGTTGCACCTGAAAGGGAGAAACCATTTGAGCTGTTGTGTGACGCAAATGACTATATTGTGGGAGCAGTGCTTGGATAGAGCAAAGACAGAGTCATGCATCCAATATACTACGCAAGTAGAATTTTGAGTGGTGCCCAACTAAAATACACGGTGACCGAGAAGGAGGTGCTAGCAGTGGTGTTCGCATTTGTTCAATTCCGATCATACCTGATAGGCTCGAAGGTAATTATTTATACTGACCATGCTGCTCTCAGGTACCTAATTGATAAGAAGGCGTCAAAGTCGGGCCTGATTCGATGGGTGCTACTGCTGCAAGAATTTGACTTGGAAATTCGTGACCAAAAGGGAACGGAGAACCAAGTGGCTGGTCACTTGTCTAGGCTGGAAGGAGCCAAGAAGAATGTCGAGGTGGAAGAGATTGTCGAGAATTTCCCGGATGGACAACTACTAGCCACGAGTTTTGAAGTAGTGCCATGGTATGCAGATATTACAAACCACCTGGCAAGCGATATTGTCCCCTATGACCTTTCCTCTGTTCAAGAGAAAAAGTTCTTTCGTGACTGTCGCATGTACTATTGGGATGAGCCTTATCTGTTAAGGATTTGTGTTGATAACATGATCCAGAGATGTATCCCTGAGATAGACCAATCTTCTGTTTTGCAGGCTTGTCACGCTTCACCATATGGTGGCCATTTCGGGGGAGTAAGGACTGCTGTGAAAGTGTTGGAATCGGGTTTTTACTGGACGACATTATTCAAAGATGCACACTTATGTGTAAAAGGTTGTGATGGATGCCAAGGAATCGGAAATAGCTGACATGAAATGCCTATGAACCCAATTTAGGAGGTAGAAGTGTTTGATGTATGGGGAGTCGACTTCATGGGGCCTTTCATCAGCTCATATGGAAATAAATACATACTCGTAGATGTGGACTACATGTCGAAATGGGTGGAAGCTGCAGCGCTCCCTACAAATGATGCTAAGGGGGTAATTGGTTTTTTGAGAAAGAATATATTCACCTGATTTGGCACTATAAGGGCAATAATTAGCGACGAAGGCACTCACTTCTGTAACTGAGCCTTCGCAAAGTTGTTAGAAAAGTATTGCGTACGCCACAAGGTTGCCACCCCATATCACCCGCAAACTAGTGGGCAAGCAAAAGTTTCGAACAGAGAGATATAGAGCATTTTGACAAAGACTTTGAATGCTACAAGAACTGATTGGGCGAGAAAGTTAGATGATGCACTCTGGCCTATCGTACCGCTTTCAAAACTCCAATTGGCATGTCGCCGTATAAATTAGTGTTTGGGAAGGCGTGTCACTTACCAGTGGAATTAGAGCATAGAGATGTATGGGCATTGAGGCAGTTGAATCTCGATAGAGAAGCTGCGGGTACAAGTATACTCACAGAGTTGCACAAGCTTGATGAGTTTCGCTACCATGATTTTGAGAGCACAAGACTATACAAGGAGAGAATGAAGATGATGCATGATAAAAATATTCTTGAGCGGAGTTTTAAACCCGAAGATATGGTATTGTTATACAATTCAAGATTGAGGTTATTTTCGGGTAAACTAAAGTAGAGATGGTCAGGAACATTTAGTATGGTAGAAATTCACCCAACAGGATCCGTATCGATTGCTGCAGCAAATGACTCTCGCACATTTAGAGTCAATCGGCACATGTTAAAACATTATTTGGGCATGGAATATGCGAAAGTAGTGTTCGTGACATATTTTCTCGATCCACCAAGGTTAAGCAAGCCTTAAGTGCAATTAGTTGCGTCGTGTCGCGACGCTAAATCGGGCGCTTCATGGGAGGCAACTGATTGAAATGTTGTAATGTTGTATTTGTCGTGCATTGGCGCTAACTAAGGCGCTTGTTAGGAGGCAACCCAATTCGTAGTTGATTTTTAGTGTAGTTAGAAATTTTCTTTTCGTTTTTGGTGACTAACAAATTTTTAGGTGATTTTGGGCAAGACGAGTAAAGCTTTAAGCGTCACATGAAGGACACCAAGCGAGGGAGCTCGCACCGCGAGGGTTGAGGCTAGGTATACATGCGAATGGAGCTTGCGCCGCCAGGGTTGAGGCAAGGTAAAACAAGCAAGGGAGCTTGTGTCGTATGGGGTGAGGCCAGGTGAACCACGTGTTAGGTCTCGCGCAGCAAGCCTCCAGGCTCGCGTTTGAGCTGGCGAGGCGAGGGATTACGTGAAGTTATTTACCCGGCGACGCCAGGTAAGTTTTTTTCGGCCTATTATACTTTTCACCCCTTATTTTATTCGAATCCCCTCACTTACACACCCAAAACACTGAACAAAATTAAAAAAAAAACCTAACCTAACTTAAATCTAACTCAAAAAATTCACAAACGCACAACACTGGTCACCAACTTTGCTCTCAACCAAACACACACAACCCAAATTTTCTCACCCTCACACACTCACCAGCACAAAGCCATCGTTGTCCCTCCCATCTCCATTGAAGTCAAACTTAGTCCTGCTATTTCTTTCACACTTACCAGCAATTTTCAGGCAGATTCTTCCTCTCAAAAGGTTCTAAGGTATGATTCTTATCTCTTTCCCTTGCAATTAAACACAAATTTTGGTGGTTGTTCGTCATTGTAGTACTGTGTTTGTGTGTACCACCCCATAAACCCATAGGAATGGTGCTGCGATTGTATGAACATGTGGTAGTGCGGAACTCCCAAGCCGATTCGGGAGGGTGAGAAATCCCTCACCCCAATAAACACTCCCATGGCACTAGTGCATGCTAAATATTTTCTATAATGCCTCAATGGCATTCCTTGCCCCCATTGGAGCCCGAGTCTCTAGGATTGATAGACTAGTGTTATGTAGTCGTGCACCACGTTAAAATCTTAAGTGCGGGGTGGCTCACGGGTAGCCTATGTGTTGTTTTTTTATTCGAATGTTAAGAAAATATGAGTGAAGTCTGAGTGACCTCGAAAAGTTGGGAAAGACTAGGTATGTAATATGTAATATAGTTTTAACTGATTATTGATCACTTATGTAGGAGCAAAGATGCCTCCGAGAAAAGATACAGGAAAAGGAAAAGCTACATCCACTGCTCCAGCTAAAGCAAAGGCGATCTCTGCATCTCCCCCAAAGAAGAGAAAAGGGGGAGAAGCTACCTCCAGTCAAAGTAGAGCACAAACTGTGGAAGCTGTAGCAGCCATGCGTCCACAACCCCAAGGCCAACAGGAGTTTGGCATCAGAAGCATACCCTCGCACACTAAGGATTGGTACAGGCATTGTAGGCCTCAACATGTACATCCGGAAGCCGTTATCCATGAGCACCGACTGCAAGCAAAGTACCAGTCTATTTGGCGGGGCATCCATGATTTGGGGTTGAGCTATGTATTCAAGAACATATGGGATATTAATCTCAATCTAGTATGGGAATTGTATGTAGGGTTTGATCCACGGGATACCGAATAGTTGGTGTCGATTCGTGGGCGGTTGATAAATTTTTAACCACGACCATATGTAACTTTTTGGGTGCTTCGGATGTTCCTGTGGAGCCACTGGATTACTTCATTCGCCAGCCCACTTATAGAGAGCTGAGACACACGTTTTGTGGTGTCAATTCTACAGAAGAATGGATCTGTGATAAGAAAACAAATCGACACCGAAAATTTCCTAAGAAGAAGATGAGGGCGGAGGCTCGTGTTTGGTTAAAACTGATAAATGCATGGCTCCTACCATGCAATCATGACATGTTCATCAGCCGAGAGAGGACATGTCTACTTTACTTCCTCATGACGGGGCAAAGGATAAATGTGGGTCATCTGATCCGCTACCAAATATTTGTGGTAAGAACGAGTAAGAAGGTCGATCGCATGCCATTTGCCAATTTTTTGACTCACTTCTTAAGATACGAGAAAGTCGAGGAGGAGACATAGTTTGGCCACATCATTGATCAGACTATAAGGCAGACAGACATCACTAGTGTCCGAGTGAAAGAAGATACTTCAATGCCATCCTTGACTGGTGTCGAGCGCTTTTCTCGTGATGATAGTTTCATGGCCCATCTATATGGGATGATGGGTCTACAGCTATGGATAGGGGGTCGCCCAGCCATGGTTGAGGAGAGGACCTTGTAGGATGAGCGGTTCCCGCCCAACGCACATGCTCAGCAGTTGGTCGGGTTAAGTGATGGCTCCACACTTTTGGATGACGAGGATATTAACACACCGGAGCAGTCTGAAGCTGAGCTGAACCAGTCGGACGATGAGGACGATGATGAGGAGGAGAAAGCGCGTGATGAAGAGGGGGTTGCCTCAGAGGATGAGTACGACGATGCTGTTTGATCAGGGAAGTTTTTCCTTACACCCTACTCATTTTTCTTGTTTTGTCATTTTGTGCATGCACTGAAGACAATGCATGATCTAAGTGTGGGGTGGGGACTTGTAAATATTAGTTTTGCTTAGTTATGTTTTTTTAAGTAAATGTCTTTGTTTTAGTGAATTGCTTTTGTTAAATTGTGTGAGTTATTATTAGTTTAGTTATGTGTTTTTATTTATTTGTTGTTAGTTAGAAAAAGAAAAAAAATATATATAAAAAAAATTAGAAAAATTGGGCTCTTCCCGATGATGGATCTCCTAGACACTTTTCTTGAGGGAAGTAAGTCTAAAGAAAAATACCAAAAAGATTTTATTTGATTGTAGCTAGTGTAGTAATTCCCCCTTGATTTTTCTTTGGGCCACGGTTCTTTTCCAAGGGTTTTTAGTTTAACCGGGTGCAGTTAGTTTTAATTTTTAGGAGTAGGAACCACGGAGCTATGTATTTGATTGCAGTAATATCCTAGCTTTGTTTTCCCTTGAGAAAAATTAGGACGCTTAGGATCAGTTTTTGACTCTAGTATAAGTACTTTAAAGTATTAGATTCTTAATTTTGCTAAACTGGTTTGACTGGAGTGTCGCGATGAAACCAATCCTGAGTGAGTTATGTGCCATATCTGTGTGATGTTTTCTATGTATTATGTGCATTGCGTTTGATGTCTAGAACTTGCCCCATGTGTGTGCAAAGCGAAAACGTAGTCTTGTTCAGTCTAGGAAGTGATATAGGCGTTTCTTTGTTAAGCCAGATATATAAAGTTTACCCACCTAAATATATGTATCATAGTTAAACCCGTTGAGCCTATAATCCTGTTTCTTTGGTAACCACATTACAAGCTGTACCCTTTTGTTTTAATAGACCATATAATTGAACATTGTCATCTCTCATGAGCACTTGAATTGTGATGAATTATGAAAAAGTCAAAGTGTGGGGTGGTGGGTTGGATTTTGAGTGGAACAATTGAAATAAGGAGACATGTACACTGTTTTGAAGGGAAAAAAGAGATGTCAATAAAAGCAACTTGAAAAAAAAGAAAAAGAAAAAGAAAATTAGAATAGTATATTTTATGAAAAATAATCCTTGATGATGGTGGTTAGTGATACTTGGTCTTATAGTATGGGGTAATACAAATTGAAGTGAAGGTGGAATGTTTGGTTTAACATTAGTATGGGTTGTGTATTAGAGTATATGTATTAAAGTGCTTAAGGGAGGTGTAGTCACTTATATCCAAATGTATCCTACCCGACCCACAACCTACATTACAACCAATGGAAGTCCTAATTGATCTTAGACTGATTGAACTCGATTAGTAGAGTATTACACTACAGGCAAGCCTATGGTGCATCATTTATGGCATATGAATGTTAATTCTGAGAGCGAGTGTGATGACCCAAAAGGTCATCCTGTGTAAATTTAGCTAAAACTGTGTTCTGAGGCCCCGAAAGCCTCCGTTAATCACCTCGATGTGCGTGTACAGTCCGGGCGCGTAGCCAGGAAGCCTTTATATGGAAATGTGTTAAACATAAAATTTATGATAATTAATTGAATAAAGTTGACTTTGGTCAACATTTCTGGTAAACGGACCCGGACCTGTGATTTAACGGTCCCGGAGGGTCCGTAGGAAAATATGGGACCTGGGCGTATGGCCGAAATCAAATTCCGAGGTCCCAAGTCCGAGAAATGAATTTTTAAAGAAAATTATTTTCTGAAAATAATAGACTTTTGATAATGAACTTTGATGTGAAACCCGTGTTACCGGGCCCGTATTATGGTTCCGGAGTTCGGAACAGGTTCAATATATATTATATGAGTTATCTGTAAAATTTGGTAAGAAACAGACTTGGTTTGACGTGTTTCAGATAAAAAATGGAAAATTTGATAGTTTATGAAGTTTGAGGAAATTCTATAGATTTTGGAGCATAATTCATTGTTTTTGATGATTTTGGTGCTTTTATTACTTGAATAAGTCCATAGGATGATTTTGAAGTCGTGTGTATATTTGGTTTTGAGCCCCAAGGGCTCGGGTGAGTTTCGGGTAGGTGTCGGAGTGCAAAAAGTAAGAAAAATCTGGTGTTGAGTGAAATTGCTGGTGTCTGATACATTGCACTATGCGATCGCACAAGTCTCTCTGTGATCGCATAACTTTAAGTAAGGAGGGGGGTTCAGTTTCCTCTATGCGATCGAATAACACTGTCCGCGATGGCATAGGGGTATAGGTAGGTATGGGGGGCTGGGGCTGAGTACTCAGTGCGGTCGCGTCCTTTCTTGTGCGATCGCGAAGGGGGGGGGGGATGGTAGAAATGTGTGATCGCAATAGGTATCTCGTGATCGCAGTGCACACAACTCAGGTCTCTATGCGATCGTATTCATCCCTCCGTGATCGCATAGAGTTAATTTGCCTAGTATTTAAAGTTCCAAAAACAGAACACCAATTACGGGATTTTCACAGTTTTCACCATCTTCTTCTTATCCAAACCCCATAGACGATTTTCAAGATATTCTTCCACCATAACCACTTGGGTAAGTAATCCTAACTCTAATTTCTTCCATTTTCTTCACCAATCACTGAATTCTAAGCCTAAAAACATGAAATTAAAGGGTAGAAATTGGGGTTTTGGGTAGAGTTAGGGCTTTTCCACTTTTTGGGAATTCAACCTCGTTTTGGGGTCGGATTTCAAAACAAATTGTATGTTCGGGCTCGTAGGGGATGGGTGATCAGATTTTGGTCCGAACCTCGTATTTGGACCAAGCGGGCCTGGGGTCGAATTTTGGTATTTTTGAAAGAATGATGTGAAGTGTATACTTAGAATTTGGGATTGAATTATTGAGTAATTATTCATATTATTGAGTTGATTATACTTAGATACTATCGTTTCGGAGTTGGATTCGAGAGGGAAAGCAGTGCTAGAGGCTTGATTTTGCATTTTTGGAGCCGAGGTAAGTGTTTGGCCTAACTTTAGTGAGGGAATAGGTGTTGAGTCGTATGTGATACTTGTGTTATCATGTTCAATGTATATGTGAGGTGACGAGTACCTATGCACTGTTCGTTAAGCATGCCCGTGAGTCTAATTGGTGAATTACCTGTTATTATTTCGATATTTATTGTGCTTTGAAATGGTTTCCTTTATAAAGTTGTTGAATTGCTGAGAATATCTGCTTAAGTACTTGTGATATGATACTTCAGTCGAGAACTCAATTCATTACGTTATGTACTTGTAAGAGATTGGTTATAGCTGAGAAGTCCCTTGCCGGGCATTGTTATTATTTTGGTTGATGTCTTCCCCTTCCTGGGTGGTTCTGAAGTGAATTTCATATTGTTAAATTCCTTGCCAAGTTGTTAATTGTTTGTTGATTGGGCGAGGAAGAGTGTAAAGCATGAAGGGTGATGCCGTGTATTCATCTCATTCATTTCATACATTGCATAGTGAGGAAAAAAGTAAAAGAACGAAGGGTGATGTCGTGCCACGGTTTACATTGCTTTTATCTACACATTGCATAGTGAGGAAGAGAATAAAAGCACGAAGTGTGATGTCGTGCCATTATTTATATTGCTTTCATTTGTACATTGCATTGTGAGGACGAGAGTAAAAGCACGAAGGGTGATGCCGTGCCATTATTTATACTACTTTCATTTATACATCGCATTGTGAGGACGAGAGTAAAAGCAAGAAGGGTGATGCCGTGCCATTATTTATATTTATTTCATTTACGCATTGCATTGTGAGGATGAGAGTAAAAGCACGAAGGGTGATGCCGTGTACATTTTGTTTGAGTTACTATTTTCCTGTTGTCTTGGCTCGTTTGCATTATTGTTTGTCCATTTATTCATATTTTCTTCTCACTTGTTACCCATTACTTGTCCTCGTATTACCGTTCTTAATTGCTTATTCCTTGCTACCTTCTTTGGTATATATTATAGAGCTGTAAGGTAAATTGTTGTTGTCGTGTCTAGCCTCGTCACTACTTCGCCGAGGTTAGGCTCGACACTTACTCAGTACATGGGGTCGGTTGTACTGATGCTACACCAGCACTTCTTTATGTTGTGCAGATTACGCAGCCGGGCCCGGTGGACATCGTTAGAGGGAGTATCCTTCAGTCCAATTCAGACGACACCGAGGTAGTCCCGCATGCATTCGTGGATCTCGGCGTCACTGTCTATCTTTCATTCTGTCATCTATGTGTTTCCAGACAAATATATCATTTTATTTCAAACTGTTGTCTTTAGCTAAATCTTAGACTGGTTTGTGAGGTTGTGACTTCATTTCTGTGTTTTGTACTTAAAGCAATTTTTTCGTTATTGGCTATTGTTATTTAGATTTTGTTAAGCTTCCGCATTTTATCTAAATTATCTAGTCAGTGTTTATTACTTTCACTTGTTAATAAATCAATGCAGTTAACACATTGGCTTGTCTAGCGGGTGCAACGTTAGGCGACATCACGGCTTGAAGGTGGGATTTCGGGTCGTGACAGCGAGTGAATTTTTCTTATCTTGAGTTCCTATGTTCTTAAAACTCATTGTGTGTGGAACTAGGCTCTTTGATTGGGTGAGGGCACATGATTCATAAGGGAAAGGTAATGTTGGTGACCTCCATGTTAGAGTAAGTAAGTGAATTGTGAAGAATGCATGGTATTTGTGAGTCAAATCTTGAGGCAAGGATGTTGCACCTTTGTGCTTAGACTATTTTAAAGATTCTCAGTATAATGAGTTAAGCGAATTTCTTAATAGGTCGTGTCTATAAGTGTAGTTAGATTGCTCGAGAACGAGTAATGTTTAAGTGTGGGGTATTGATGTGTGGCTATAATTCATGGTTTAGCACATTATTCGACTTGAATTTTATATGCTTTAATGATAAATTACACTTTATTTGTGCGTAATAGAGTCCATTTTATGTGTATATGAATTGGAGATGAAAGTAGAGAAAAACGGGTACTTAAAAGTCGAAAGCGTGCTCGGAGTAGTTGAAAAGGAGAAGCTGGTGAAGCTAGGCCTAGAGCATGCCTTATACCCGGCGACGCCAGGCTTGTAGCTGGCGAGAGACCTAGCGAGGCAAGGAAGAAGGCGAGCTTGACCAGGCCTTATACCTGGCGATGCCAGGCCTGGGGGAGGTCCACCAGGCGTTAGGCCTCGGGAGGCCAGGTCTGGGCGTGCACATTCCAAGTTTTGAAGACTTCATTTGTCTCCTCGTTTGACTAGGACTTGGCCTACACGTTTAGGTCTTTTCCTACACATATAAATAGACCTAAAAATGCTACTTTTGAGGACTTTTGCAACCGGAGGCAAGGATAGCTTGTGGAATAACCGTTTGGAGTTAGACTCATCGATTTCTACATCCCTTTAGCCTTACTTTGTACTTTAATTATGCAAAATACTTTGGATATTGTTACTATGATTATGAGTAGCTAATTTCCTAGTCTAAGGTTTTGATGGAACCTATTGAACTATGATTTTCTTGTTACGTTAATATAAATTTGCCGTAGTATTTTCTCTATTTGTTCAACTATATTATTCTTGTGGTTGATTGAAGGGCTCTCAATTAGCTGTATCTATTTAGTATGTATTTCTCGGGAGAGAGTGCATATTTAGGTAGTTGTTGAACAACATCACTCCTAACGTATACGAGGGATCAATACGAAGGGTTTAAAGGTGGGGTTAGAGATAACGAAACCTTGGTGCGATCTGAGTGAGCCGTACTTAATGCCAGCTAGCGTAATTCGGGAGAATATGTCTAGTAAATTATGATAATTACTGAAGAGAGAGTTACGACAGTTAGAGTGCTCATGGTCGATAGAGAAGACTTAGGAAAATTCGTAGAAAACGTAGCGAAAAAGATTGCGACAATAGGGGAGATCACAACTTTAGATCATTCCAATTCTTGTTTACAAACCATTCATATTTAGTTATTAATACTTGCATTTTTATTACGTAATTTTTAGTTAATAAACATCCAAATTGTTACTTAAATATTTCTGAAGATTGATTGCGTGAATTTGTGCGAGTTTAGTAGCTGTGTTTGATAGGTTAATTCCATGTTGGATTCGACTCCGGACTTATTAGCCGGAATATATTTGCAACGAACACTAAGTCCTTTTTATAAGGCATAGTTGGATGTGATCAAATTTTGGCGCCGTTGCCGGGGAATTAACGGTGTTATTAATTTCAGCTAAAGAAGTGATAGAATTCTTAATGTAGTCAATTTTCTTCATTTTAAACCAAATATATTGAAATTTTAACGTTTGTAGTCTTGGGTGTTACAAGTGCATGCCTAGGGAATCCTCAAGAACTGGTGAATTGCTAGAAGTGTTATCAGATCCTAAGAAAGTTTTCAAGGAACTAAATGATTCAAACAAAAAAGCAAACAGCAACAAAACTCGAGATGTTAATTAAACTTAGTTCATGAAATGGGCGAGCTTGAATTCGATCGGAAGATGTTTATCATACGTTGAATTAATTACTATTTATTCAATTTTAGTTTATGTGACACTATCTCCTTTTTAATATATTAAATAAAGAATTATATTTTTTATATTTGTATAATTTTAAACATTTTATTTTATCTTTAGTAACATGATTTTATAGTTACACAAATATAATGACATATTTAAGATTACAAGTTCCAAAATCTCTCTTCCTTAAATTCTGCCTCCAGTAAAACAACTTCACTTGAGGATCACCACTATATAAAGTATTATAGGGTACTATCACTTTTAACCCGCGCCAGAAACTATTTTCGGCCAATGTTTTTACAACGGCTATACAGTGTCATTGTTCCAAGTAGGGGTGGGCATTCGGTATTTTGGTTCAGTATTTAAGAATTTCAGTTCGGTATTTCGGTATTCAGTTTATCAATTATGTATACCAAATACTTTACCAAATTATTTCGGTACTGTTCGGTATTTATTATTTTGGTTCGATACGGTTTCGGTACGATTTTGATTTAATATTCGCTAAATAAGCAACACTAATGAATGACAATGAATTAATGAAATGCTGCCAGTGCCATTCATAATAACGAAATGCTTTCTGACTTAGTTCAAAAATGGTTTCAGCTAGCCAACATCCAACTCAAAAACGAAAAAGTGTTAAGTTAACACTTAATGAAATGCTACTTTAGGATTCTTTACTGGTTTAGGCCTTGAAACAAGTAACTAAAGTTTTCTTCTAATACAACAAAAGAAATATATCAAGCTAGAAATTATACAAAGGAACAGAAAGGTCAAAAATGCTATAAAATTAAATTCAATAAACCTCCAAAAAAACAAACGCAGATCACCAAATAAAACAACAGTACTTTGAAAATAACCTTCATCATCAATCTCCTAATCTGAAGATGGCTAGTGTCTTCAGGTTTTCTACATAGAATCACTTGCAACAACAACCGATCTCTTTGTTTGCCCGGAATGGCGGAACCCTAATTCGAAATGATTTTTGACTTCTGAGGAGTGAGCACTGAGGACGAGGAGTGAGGGAGGAGTTCGTTAAATCGTGACTGCTAGAGTCAGTACTGAGGACGAGGATTGAGGACGAGACGACGAGGATTGTGCTTGAAGCCTTGTATTGGTAATGAAATGCCCTACTTTACTTTAGACCTAATTGAAATATTGAATAAAGATTAGAGAGTGGACTTGGTCAGTTAGGCTGTTGGAGTGGCCAAGTAGGCAGTGGGCTTAGGGCTGGGAAATATATTAATTTTGGGCTGGGGCGCTGGACTGGGCAGAGGTCCAACTTAAAAAATTCTCTTTAAAAATTCGGTATTTCGGTATACCAAAATTTCAAGAAACTGATACCGAGGACCGAACCATAATACCGAAAAAAACCAAAATCGAAATACCGAATTAATTCGGTTCGGTTATGAATTCGATTTTTCAGATTTTATGTCCACCCCTAGTTCCAAGTATTTTTAAATCCCATGCCAACTAGTAATGCTTCATATTAACGTATGCTTAGAACTAATAATATCATGCTTATCCAACCTAACCAAAGAACAGAAAAAGAAAAGATTTTTATTTCTTATCGAAGAAGCATAGATACATTCATTATCGGTAATTTCTGTTGACTACCCAACAAGTTTCTTGTGTCCATTACACTTGAGGCTTTATACATGTGCTTTTGCCAAAAACCATGGCGGATTTCCTGTGTATTTTGCTTTATTCTATACAGCATTTTTTTTTGGTTTCCTAAAAGAATGAAGCCGCATATGTCCAACTACATTCTGTTTGTGTATAAACAAAACTCTCTTTTTGTTTGTTTTGTTTCTTTTTCTTCGACAGATTTTGAATCATTTATCGACTTTATAACGACTTCTCTTTTCCAATGAGAAAACGTCACTTCTCACTCCTTTAAATACAACTTTGCAAATGATCCCCCCGTTACATAATGTTAGCTCTAACTCATATGACAATTCATGTACACCGGGCTTTAAGACTTATCTTAAAAGTACCACTTCTTGTTACAGTAAGTATCTGATTGACATTATGATATT
Source organism: Nicotiana knightiana (assembly GCA_005239525.1). NCBI lineage: Eukaryota > Viridiplantae > Streptophyta > Magnoliopsida > Solanales > Solanaceae > Nicotiana > Nicotiana knightiana. Next base: position 222,309 of record ML399987.1, on the reverse strand, counting down.
ACTTGTGCATTTCTCCTAAGTTTCTATACCTCATAGAGATGGCCGTTGCCGCATGTAATATTATCCAAATTTCTTTCGGAATGAAGAATTTCGTGATAAGGGTTGTTTTATCTCCTTAGTGGTCGTTTGGTCGGAAACAAGTTATTCCGAGATTTATTATTCCATCCTTTTGTAAGGATTAAAAAATACTACAATCCCCAGATAACTGATTTCGGGATTAGTTATACTGTAATTTTATCCCAACCAAAAATGACATAAACTTGTCTCCAATTTAATTACGAGATTAATTATCCCTTATCCTTCTTACCAAATGAGCCCTTAGCAGTTTACCTAGCACGACACCAGATTAGTAGAACCAGTAATAGCATGTTTGGCCAAACTTTTTTTTTGGGCCAAAAGTGTTTTTTTGGTCAAAAGCACTTTTGGCCAAAAATTGAGGTGTTTGGCCAATTTTTTGGAAGGAAAAAAAGTGTTTTTGAGGAGAAGCAGAAACAATTTTTGAGAACAGAAAAAAATAGCTTTCTTTCCAAAAATACTTTTCTGAGAAACACTTTTGAGAAAAATACACTTAGAAACAGTTTTCAAAAACTTGGCCAAATACTAGTTACTAATTAAAAGTATTTTTCAAATTAATTAATCAAACACAAACTGTTCCTACCAAAAGCAACTCTTTAAGATAAACTTATTTGAGAAGTTTGGCCACACGCTATAAGTTTCTGATACCAAATACCTTTAGAAAACAATATTGTCAGAAGATATGCTCTGGCTATGACTGAGACGAAGTGCTTGCGTCAGAGGCTGTACAACCTTACAAAATTGAGTAGGTAAAAGATAATGATATTACTCTATTTTATTCAGCCCACAAGTCAGAAGATATGTGTTCATGTTTAAGCCATCCCACATCTCCATCACTTAACATAATTCCCAAATTTAAAACTTCCAGTATACCTCACCACATCCCACCTCCACCCACCCCGACCCCTTTCCCTACAAATAAAGAGATGCACATGAACAATCCATGAAGACAGATAAACCAGAACAATCCACTTACCAAAAATAGAAAGACATTCAGACGCAACAAAACCAATGTCAAACTACCCTTTATAATTTCATAGCCAATTGTGCACACAAAAGAAAAGCAGATGCAGATGTATTCTCTGGCTGCAGCATCTTGGATTCTCAGGAAGTTTCAATCAAGTATGCTATTATTAGCATTCCTTTCATTTGGATTATTTAGTGTTAAAGCGCAGGTCCCTCCTCCATCTGAAGATGAAGATGTAGTGAGCAGTTTCCAGCCAAGCCTTGCTGTGGTTATTGGTGTCCTCTCAATCATGTTTTCACTAACTTTTCTTCTTCTCCTCTATGCCAAATTTTGTCATAGGGCATCTTCTTCTATTCATAACAGCACCAATATGCATATTCAAGATGGACTTGTTCGATCAGTACTGTCAGGTATTGATAAAACTGTGGTGGAATCACTTCCTTTTTTCAGATTCTCTTTTATTAAAGGGTCCAAACAAGGTCTTGAATGTGCTGTTTGCTTATCAAAATTTGAAGATATTGAAATCCTTAGATTGCTGCCAAAGTGCAAACATGCCTTTCATATTGACTGTATTGATAAGTGGCTGGAAAAGCATTCAACCTGTCCACTTTGCAGGCATAAGGTCAGTGCTCAAGACCTGTCATTACTTACTTATTCAGAGAGTTTGAGATTCTTGTCTGAGCTAAGACAGGAATCAAATTTGGAACTATATATTCAAAGAGAGGAAAATGGATCCTCAAGATTTGAAGAATTGCCAATACAAGAAAGCAATATTGATAATCAACAACAAACAGATTATCAAAATCAGAAAGCACTAAACAGGTTCAATCATAGGATTATAGTCTCAGATGTTGTCTTCAAGAATCGATGGAGTAATGTGACTTGTTCAGACCTTATATTCTTGAATTCAGAAATGCTCAATAGCATGGCAAGCAACAGATTCTCATCGATGGACAGAATCACTGAGCAATCCACGGCGAAAAGAGTTATAGAAGAAGAAGAAGAAGGTCAAAGAATAATGAATATCAAGGATGAAATGGAAAGGAAAAGATTGTTTGAGAGCAAGTTTAGCAAAATCCAGCACAATAATTTATCTCAATTTCCAGAAGCCTCAGAATCAAAATCACTAAGTCGAAATGAGAAAAGATGCATGTCAGAAATTATGGTGCATCCAAGATTCAACAGCAACAACATTGGTAATAGAGAGCTTTCTGAACGGAGGAGGAAGCTTTGGCTTCCAATTGCAAGGAAAACAGTCAAGTGGTTTGCTAATAGGGAAAACAGAAGACAAACCCTAAATGTATAGACTTTTCATAGGATTTCAGTTTAATTTCTTGATTTCTGCTGCATCATGGAAGCAGAGGCACGCGGGGAAGTCAAATTTGAACCTTATAGATATCTTAAAAGTAAGACAATTTTTTTTTTTGTAATTTCTCTCTTTAAGCAAGTTGAGAGATTATATATAGTAAAAATGAAAGGCTGTGCTGATTCAGTTTCCAAAGAAAAATCAAGCAATTAGTAATTTTAATTGCATGATCCGCTGTAAGGATGATGTGAACGATTGAGAGTCCCCTAGACTGGTCCCGTCCTTGTACCTTAGTATTCTAATTGTTCTTATCATGTTAATAAATCTTTTCGATGTTCTTGATCCTTCTTTTTAGTGTGGACGAATAATACGTGGGGTAGACAATTAAAATTTAAATTCATAAGAAATTTAGATTTTATCTCAAAACTACACATATATTAATCCAAATAAATATTATGGACTAGTATAATTGGGTTAATTATTTAAATCTAATCAAATTGATTTAATAAAAGTCTTATACCGTTGGACTAACCCATTAGTTGACCTTCTATCAAATGGGTCAACCCATGAGTCCCAAGTTCAACAACCTACTAGGGTTTTCTTAGAGACTACTCTACCACACACCTATATAAAGTGGTACCGTCAAAGGAGAAGCCTAAAGGATCAAGCAAGTAAGCAGAAAGAAAGACTAGGAAGCTCTGAAGAATAATATCAAGGTCTCCATCCATATCTGCAATCTTCGTCTGTGGTTAAATCCCAAAGACGAACTCAAATCATAGGCGGACGACTTCAAATCTTCCGTTCGTAATAACCAATCGAATATAATATTTGTCGTTATATTTCTCCCCTTAATTATTATTTTTTATGAACAAAATTTGGTTGTTACACGTGGTTCTAGAGGGAATCATTCCTCTACTGATGTAAAAAGAAAAGCTAGAATCTTTCTGTGAAAAACATTTTTCGACATGACATTGTTGGTTTTGATTTATTGCATTGAAAAGGGCCGACTTGGATGGTAAATAAAGTTTTCCTGTCTTTATTCATTTTGTTTAAGTTCACCGGGCTCAGTATGCACGTAAATTAAGCTGCCATCCTGAAACAGACGTACTTTCAAAATTCCTCAAGTTGAGTTTTGTGTTAAAATAAAGAATGCAATACGAGACAATAAGACCGCTGCCACCCTGGTTTTCTGCTTGGTTCTCTGAATTAAGCCACACTTTCGAGGTTATTATGAAAATCTTGAACCAACCAATATTAATAGTATATTATTGAGATTATAAGAAATGAAAATTAATCTCTTTGATGTTTGAATTCAGCGAATCTCTGTCAATAATTAAGAAAAAATCATTTTGCTTTTCATTTTTAATTTTTTCTATTTTTTTATCTTATTGTTTCAATTAGTGGAGTATTAATTGAGAGCATTAAAAATAGATGACGGAGAGATTAGACAAATACTCCTTTGAGTAATTCTACTAAATTTTTTTTAAAGATGTGTGCAAAAACCTTAAAAGTTTTTCTTTAAGCCAAAAAAAAAAAAAAAAAAATTTAAGTGACTCATTTAAAGATCACCCAACTTTACCTAAATATCTTAGAAAATATGTCATTTATTTTCTCCGAGTGACTCTCGGTGATATGCAGACAAAGTCGTGGTAGTTTCTGATTACAAGAACAATTTATTGACTTTGGTGATACTTTTAGTGGTTTTCTTTGTTATGAAAAATAACTTAATAAATTTTGATGCAATAAAATGAAAGTTGAGCAATTTTTCTATGAAATTAATCCTTACAAACTCCAGCTCCTTGCAGAACAATTATTTTCAACTATGCTTCTCCTATTTTGTTTTTCTTTGTTTTCATCAGATTTTTCTTGTTCTGTACAAAGCCAGATCAATAAGTGCCAAAAATAATAGATCAACAAAATATAACTCAAAGGTAAACGTACTTTTTAATAACTGCCTTGTGGCAACCTTTTCATCTTTAATTTTTACCTTGTGCTTTTTATGATTTGCTATACCAAATTTCCTCTCTGTTCTAAGTTGATATTTTACCAATTTATCTCTTCTTTAATCTTAAATTTTTACTAGGGTTGATTGATAAAAGTGAATATTCAATATCGTTTACTTTTTTTACAAGTTTATGTAATTTAGAAGTGATCGAAAAATAAACCAAGTGAAAACAAGTCAAATAAGAGTGAAATGAAGAATCTGAAAAATGGCCTCACGTATCGCAAATGCGAGCAGAAGCTTGCAAATGCGAGGTCAACCATAACATTCAAAGTTCGCATATGCAAACTCCTTACCTGCAATTACAAATTTTTGTTATGAAAGCAGAGGCTGCAAATTCGATTGTAGGATCGCAAATGTGAATTCAACTAGGCAGTCAACTTTCGCAAATTCGATACATCATACCCCAGTTGCGATGGGTCACTGAAGGAGTCAGAGCTCGTATATGTGAATGCCTGCGTCGCAATTGCGATGGTCAACGGTAGATTCAAGGTTCACAAATCGCAAATGCGAACCACGAGCTTCAATTCTGGGCAGATTTGGAACTTCACATTTTTTGGTCCCAAAACCACAAATACACGATCTAGCTCACTCTGAAAATATCTTTGGTCTTCTTGACTAGAAAATAAAAGTTATGGAGTAGGGGTTCTTGTATACACACTTGGGAGTTGAAGATTTGAAGTTTGGATGAGATTTTCTTACCCTTATTACTCATTTCTTCAATTTCTTGATTTGTATTGAATATCAAAGTGTTTAGTATTTATTACATTACTTGAACCTTGTTTATGAGAATATTCATTATTAAAGTTTGGATTAAATCTCTTGTTATGCTTATGTATTAAATGATTTTTATTAATTATGAAGTGAGTTAAATGTTTCTTTAATTATTCTTGTTCGTTAATATTTCCAAAGGGATAAATAACCCTAGGGCTCGCCCATTAACTTCGATTTAGACTTAGAAAAGGAAAACTCGGTGTCAGAAAATATTAATTAACAAGAACTTGAGGCGTTAATCCTCATTTTACAGATTCTACTAGGGATAGTATTGAACCTACTTGTAGCCACATTCAAGTGTCCTTAATCCTCTTAATTGTTTTAGGAAAAAAATCAATTAGGAAGTCGTGTCAGTCTTCGGAAGAAGCTAATATAAAATTATTATCAGAGGCTAATTAACATAAATTCGTTCATATTTGTAAAATCATGAAATACATTGGATCTTTACTTTAGTGTAATTCCCGGTATATCCATGCTCGTAGCCATTGATCATTTTACTTGCTTTCTAAGTTGGTATTCATTTTCGCATTTAGATATAAATATATTTTCAAAACCCTTTCTAGTTTATGACTTAGCATAATAAGTGATAATTCTTTTACTTGTCTAATCGCCTACATATTATTACCTGTGGGATTCGACCCTGACTCATAGTTGGGTAGATTATATTGCACGCGGTCGTGTCCGTTTACTCTTTAAGGAGTAGATTGGACAATCATCAAAATTGGCACCGTTTCCAGAAAAATAATTTGGCGTATTTAGGTTGTTTGAGAAGTAAGCGTACGTGCTTTGGTCCAAACTTGTGAATATTTATGTATTTGTCTTTCTTATATTTGTTTCTTTTCTTGCTTATTTTCTTAGTTTTTAGAAAATAGCTTCATGCAATGACAATTAATCGGACGGTAGTTATTCATACTTTGATGAACCTTGTTCTTATTGTGGAAGACCACACTCATGGTAAAATTATTTAAATTCTCCTGGGGGAGAACTGTGCGTACAAGCTCAAACCTATGGGTGGAGTATATGTGAAAGGTGTGGTGGTCAAAATGGCCATTTGGGAAATTATGCTTATATGTTCTTCCCTTCCCCGAATATAACGACGTGAACGGTCGTTTGAGCATTTGTATTCTATTCAGCCGTTTGAAATCTTGAGTAGCTTCATATGATGTATTATGAGTTGTGTGTATAGTCGGTTTTGGTTTTCAGGTGTTTCAGAATTAGTTGGAAGAATGAATTTTATGTTTGAAGCTTTAAGTTAGAAGAGTTGACCAAGTTTGACTTTTTAATATTCGACCTCTGATCGGAGTTTTGATGGTTCCGTTAGGTCCAGATGGTGATTTTTCACTTGGGTGTATGCCCGGATTCACATTTGGATGTTCCTAGAAGGTTTCGACACTAATTGGAGAAAGTTGGCAATTTAAAGGTTTGGAATGCTCATAAGTTTGACCGGTAGTTGACTTTGATGATATCGGGTTTAGATTGTGGTTCCGGAAATTGGAACACCTTTGTTATGTTATTTGAGACTTGTGCGAAAAGTTTGAGTTCATTCCGAGTTGATTTGATAAGGTTCAACACAAGTTTTGGAAGTTGAAAGATTCAATGTTTATTAAGTTCGATTTGAGGCGCGATTCATGATTTTGGTGTTGTTATACATGATTTTAGGCCTCGAGTAGGTCCGTATTATGTTATGGGACTTGTTGGAATATTCGGGTGGGGTCCCGAGGGGCCCGGGTATGATTCAGATTGATTTTAGACTATTTTTTTTTCATATTTGCATTGCTGGTTTCTGCTGATGTCTGGTACACCAAATGTTCTTCGTGGTCGCGAAGTTAGTGGTGCGATCACATAGAGGAAAATCTGGATCTGAGTAATTTCTTAATCGCGGTAGCGATTGGAAGACTGTGTTCACGTAGATTTGTGTTAGTTTAGTACGCGTTCGCATAGGTGTCATCGCGTTCGCATAGAGCAAGTGCACTGGATGTAATCTAGAAAGAGAAAGTGCATTGGATGTTTGAATGGTTTCCTAGTAATGATCGGGTTCCGAGGCATCTACCTTACGCTCTTATAAGGGTAATACAGCAAGATGGAAGGAAACAGTCATACCTCGGGTTTCCGACATGGTTCAGTATAAGGAAGATTTCAAAGAGGATGCCATCCTATTCAAATCCGAAGCGCAACACATGTGGAATCAAAATATCATCGTGGAAGGAGAAACTATTGAACCAGACATGTATCACGCCGTTTATATGTACTACTATCTCTCATGGTTGGAGGACGACATAGCTGGGACGTTAAACCGGGGGTCAATCCGAAAGATAGGATCACAGACAAGGTGGTTGAGGCACATGCGAAGTATAAGAGGCTATGCAAAAGGGCGTTCGAATAGGAAGCTAAACATCTGGAACAATATAAAGTGAACATGGAGGCGATAAGGGAATGGAAGGAGATTTCCACTAAGTCGACAAATAGGTTGGAATATCAAGAGCAAAGATTGATGGAGCTAATAGGGAAGATGAGTAAGAGGCTTTGGGATTGTCAAGGCATGAACGATGATGGAGGAGGAAGCTCGCAAAGGCTTACTTGCTACTGGACATGCACGATTTGGGAAACGTGATTGATGGAGTCATGAGAGCCAAGCATGGAGAAGGTCCTTCAGGGACCAAGTATATTAGGAGATAAGGCTCTTTAATGCTTTATAACTTATATTAGATTTTGATGTAATAAGGCTTGTTGCCCTTAGTGACTCTATTATTATTGTCGATTTAGTGGAATATTTATTTGGCTTATTTTCGCACTAATGGAATTGTCATGAGCCAACCTATGGGCTGCGCAGGCACCCGGTACCTTACTCAACGGAGTACCAACATAACATATATTTCTTATCATACTCTCATGGGTAAATGGGCCAAAAGGGTCGTCATGAGATAACCAGAATAAAATACAAGTGCATACTAGACATATGATGACCCAACATTATATAGAAACTTATACATTTGACATACGGGCCTATAAGGCTGATATGATCATTTGTAAACTTAAAACATAGGCCGACAAGGCCATACAAGTATCCATATACCTGCAATCTATCTACAAGCCTCTAAGACTACATAAATGTCATATAGGTCAGGACAGGGCCCCGCCATACCAGTCAATACATGTCCCAATCATACTGACCAAATAGGCAATTCCAGAGCAAGTGGAATGGAGCAACACCTTCCGCTGAGATGATAGCCAACTAGGAGGACTGTCAACCTGTCTATCGGGACCTGCGGGCATGAAGTGCAACGTCCCCAGATAAAAGAGACGTCAATATGAATAAAGTACTGAGTATGTAAGGCAGAAACGCATAAATAAGAACAGTAATGTAAAGAGATATATATGAGATACAACCTGTAGCATCTGAGTGCTTCTAAGAGACAGTGACATGAAATGTGTGATACATAATCTTTTAAAAACAGCCGCCTCTGTGGGCATCATCATCATAATATCGTACCCGACCTCAATGAGGACTCAATAAAAACATATCCGGCCATCATAAGGCTTGGTAGAATCGTACCCGACTACGTGGAGCTCGGTAAACATAAATGATCAGTGGTTGCACAATAGGTTCCATACCCGGCTGACTATAGCGCGACTCGGTAGAGTAAAATAGATACTATATATAATGAATGCTGGGCTCATGGAATCAAGCTCTAAACTTTTTGGAGTGACGTAAGGTAGTTGCAACTTCGATTAACATTATGGACATCATACCATCAATATGAACTTCACTAGGACTCAAGGATCGTACATACTTTCTTAGAATAACTTTGTAAGGAAAGAACAACATGAAAAACCTTAGTTGCTAGGAGTAGATTCATTATGAAATAGCGTATCGTTTAAGTTCGTTTCACTCTAGATCATGCCAAAAGAATAAAGGAAGATCCATAACATACCTTTGCAATCTTCTCTCCAATCGTCAACAAAGCTCAATATGATCTTCTTACGTCTACAATGAGTAACCCTACTTCGTCGTCATCATATAAGCATTGTAACTCTCGTATTTCAAAACCAATATTCTATAAGAAGATGGACAACACCTCCCTTATTTTTAATACATCCCATATGTTACCAAAAGTCACCAAACAACACAAACAACAACAATATAATTCACAAATAAGCTCTCCAATTAGTTACACAATAATTTTGAGCGGCAAGCTCAATCAGAATCCGTATAACCCATATCACCCCTTATAGACTTCTTAAATTAACTTAAAAACATTATTAACATGATAGTGAATTAATTCATCAATGATTCCATCTGTATACCATATATTTATAACAAAGGAAACAATCCACAACTCTGACTTTCTTCAGTTTGCAACTTAATTCACTAGTTCATGTCTAGTCCAACCATTTAACTTAATCAACATCAAGATAACCTTAATCACCTGAAAGAACACAATAGACATATACACATACATCCTACAGTAGCTTCAAGTTGAAATCCAAGTTATATTTAGCTTACAACAACCCTCAATGGCAATACAACACCATAGAAGTGACTTAAGCTAATCCAAGTATTATCTTGTAGTTTATTATCCTAAAAAATTGAACAAGATACAAGAAATCTTAAGCAGAATTAGTAGTCTGTTATACTCACCTTAACCAGTATCAAAGTCTTTAAAATTCAGCAAAACACAACCCACAACTATCCTCAATGACAACACAACCTCAAAGAGGTATTATTCTTAACTAGAACTAACTTTTGATGTTGAAATATGGTGTAATCCATTTGCAAGACTTGAAATAACCTAGGGTTGATAAAAAAACTATGGGAGAGTATTTTACAGAGCATAAACCACTTAAAACAACCTCCCACACGAGCTGGAACCACTCAAAAATCAGCAACAATATGAAGAACAAGAAACTTACTAGCGCGACGGTATTCCCGACACTTTCTTTGTGTTGTTTTCCCTTTGTGTGGGTCTTGGATAATGAGAGAACCTTGAGAGAGTGTTTTAAGGTGTATAGGGTCTGAAGATACTGAAAATAAACGAGTTAAAATGAGGGTTGAGGTGTCTTATATATCAAATATCTAAACCGTCTAGACTTCGATGTCGTATAGACGAACGGTTCAATGAGTTGGAAACTAGACTCATAGATCTTCAATTTGGTTGGTAGATCATCCAATAATTCCAAGTATATTAGGAGGAAATCGCAGTTACATTTGACTTAATTTTCAGCACATTATGAATGTAACTTGTGAAGACCTTTGCCAACTTTTGTTCCACAACTTACTTTACTTCAAAACGTAGCACACGACTATCATACAACAAAAATAACTCATAGAATAACCTCCTTATCATGTAATGAACCATAATCTCACCCTAAAGTACATGTTATAACATTCCAAACTCGTCGAATTTCGATGAAACTTATTTTCTTCAATTGGTTTAGCTTCTAAGATTTCCAACCCTCTTGGTACTCGTTATTCATGATATTAAATATTTGTAACCTACAAGGTAACATTATTAACGTACTTTATATGCTTCCAAATATAATTTTATTTCTCAGATTACGTCAATGGACTTACGACGTACTCTTTCGTACGAAAACATGAGGTGTAACAGGATGGGAAAAATGTTGGCATGAATTTTATCCAAGTCTATATGGTGCTTAGGCATATCTCAGGCGCAATGAGGTCCCCAAAATTAGGACACGAATCAAGCAAGCCTTCTGTATGCTTTCTACTCGACCTTGCCCATGAGTAAAGTGAAGACATAATTCATTAATTAGACCATGAGGATACCATGTGAGCAACACCAATTCATTATGATTAGTTATTCTTTTTAAAGTCTTAAAATACATATATTTCATAGTTTGAAGTGGAACAAGCGATTCAAATACAACATAACTAGTTTGATTTTCCAAGTGACAAAGACAACCCACACTATGTCTACGGAGCCTTTAATAGATACAAAAGAATACTATGACAGTGCCGGCAACAAGGCCCCGGCTATACCTCAAACACAAGACACGAGGAGCAAAAGATACATGACCCCAAAATGAAGCGGGGCTCATCAAAACTGCTGGGAAGAGGGTGTACCGCTATCACTGATCAATGCCACTTGCTATGGAATCACCTGCATCCATTAAAGATGCAGCGCCCCCGGCAAAATGGACGTTAGTACATATGGAATAGTGCTAGTATGTATGACTAAACACCCTCTCAATAGAACGCGTAATAATACAAGAAGGAACAATCGTAGAATCAATGGAAGCCTCAAACAATACCAAAACATCAAGTTAGGAACAAGATACGTTTTCAAGTAAATTTCCATATTTTAGGTTGGGAGATCTTTAGTACCGTTATACCACAGTGAATTTAGCACAGAGTCCGATCACGGCCCGATCGGCTAGGCCGTCTCACCTAGAGACATCAACCACAATTACAATCACTATCACAATCTCGAACACAATCACCACTATGTGTATGACATGGCGTCTGACCTCGGCCCGATCGGCTAGGCCGTCTCACTACAATTTCATGTGGATAGACATCATCCTTCGCTAGCAATAATCTCCTCCCGATTACGGGGAATAATTTTATCACATCAACCTCATCCCAATTAAGGGAAAAAAAATCACACTCCACTCCAACACCTGCATGTGTAATTTTGGGGTTAGGTTATTTCAATCTACCCTTCCTCGGTATCTAACAATACTCCCAAATATTTATTATATAAAGGGACTTCCAACTCATTTCATAGTATTTAATCATGTTTTAATTTCATTGGCACTAGTGGCCCCAAATATAATATCATTCTTGGCACGTTGGCCATCAAACATCATATGGATTATCAACAACAATGCATTTCTATTCAATACATTAAGTACACATGTGAGCAAATAAGAGTCTTAAGCACATTGAGATTTCTTACACAATTTGGCATAATACCTTTCATTTGAAACACGACTAGAAGTCATAACATTTTAATATGCAACGCATACTTTGAACACGTTCTGGAAGGATTACATATTGAACATAAATCTTTCGGCACAAAGCTTATTCAGAATAGTCAATTTATAATGAACAACTCGGGACTTACAAGAACATCGTGGGATTCAATTCTAAGAAGTATGTTTAGCCTACATACCTCGCTTTGAGTTTTCCTTAAAATATTACAATATTCCGGAAATCCTAGAAATCCCAATGAATTTCGAGTCATAACAAAATTGAACACAAATTAGGAAGATATTCATGGTTTGAGCTCACTTGAGCATTTTTATCAAACACTAGGTATGCATCATAATTTCAAGGTCCTTCTATGGTGTATTCTTTCATCCCACAACCTTGTTGGTACATGCATGTATAAATAATACTCACACCCAAGAATCACACTCCCCCTTTAACCATCTTCTACACAAAGTTCGAAATTGAAGACTAGAGCTAGAACATTACCTCTTTAGAAGAAAACTTTGCAAGACTTCCTTGTGGATTCTCCAAGACTTGAGCAAGGATTGATGGAAAAGGTCTTTAAAATTCCTCCTCTCGCTCTAGGGCACGTTCCTGTATCTAAAAATATCAGTTTTTCCCTTCAAAAACGTACCTCGGTCTATATATCAAAACAAGGTCGGGTTATAAAAATAGAGAAATGGATCCTCCGAACTCCTGATCGTGCTACAGACTGGGCTAGGCGAGCTCTACAACGAGCTATAAATCAGTGTACATGAGCTCTGCAGAGAGCTACGCACTAGGCTGTGCGAGCTCTGCAACAAGCAATAGACCTGGCGACATGAGCTCTACAACAAGGTATAGACTTGGCTAAGTGAGGGAAGTAGCACAGACTAGCGCTCTAGGAGCTGGGCGACGCGAGGGAAGTAGCACGGACTAGCGCACTAGGAACTGGGTGACGCAAGGTCGAAATGATTCACCTCCCCAATGAATTATTCAACACAAAAAGTCCAAAAATACAATACATTAGCCTACCTTGGCACCACGAAACCTTAAATTACTTGCTGAAAATTCACGGGGCCTTACACCTTATGTGATATATGTTTAAATACTGTAAGCACTCTTTCCCTCGCCTTACTGACTTGGTTACCTTTTGTTTTTCTTTTGATTATTCCCATTCCCAAAAGGTTGGTTCATGCATACTAGCATCATTAACATACAACACTAGATCTAGAGGTCCTCCCTCCTCCACCTAGAGATCCGAAAAACAAAGGAAAAGGGAAGATGGATGATTTAAGTGGTATTCGAAAAGACAATGCTACCGTGGTAGAGAATGTTGAAAGATCAGACGGGAGAAGTATGCCAGGACATAATGAGTTGGTCTTACGCTTGGAGAAAAATACTAGAGTTGCAGGGTGAGCTAGAGCAGGTTTGAAATCTTGCAAACCTTTCCCTTACTCATAATGTTCCCGACATCAACCAGCAAACTGCAACCACTCAGAACCAAACACCACCACAAAATACAAAACCAAAATCCACTACCCATAGCTTTAAATCCTCCCGCACAGCACCAATATAACAATCCCACACCTCCCCAAAACCTTAACCCACTACCAGTGCAAATCCCTTAATAACACCACCATCACCCAACTCAATATCCACAAACCACAACTTATCACACTCCTCAAGATGTACCACAACCTACTCTCGATCCCCTTCAAACGATAATCAATGATCACCCATATACCCAAGTTCCAAGAACTCATCAAGGCAACCCAATATATGTGGAAACCTTACACCATACCCCAAAATGAACCTTATACATACCTGAGCTGACCGAGAAGGACGTGCTCATTCGGAACATGGCAGAAGACCTCAAGAAACTGACAAAGAGAGTCCAGAGTCCAGAGTGTTGAAGGTGAGAAGGGCGTTGAAGGTTTAAACTACGAAGATTTGTGTATCCATCCAGACGTAGAACTGTCGTAGGGTTACAAACCTCCCAAGTTTGAGATGTTTGATGGCACTGGTGATCAAAGGTGCATCTGAGATCCTACTACGATAAGCTTGTAGGAGTGGGTAAAAATGAACCAATCTGTATGAAGTTGTTCATGCGAAGTCTTATAGGAGATGCATTATCTTGGTATATCAGTCAGAATCCGAAGAAATGGGAAAATTGGGTGAGCATGACATCGGGTTTCATAGACAGATTCAGGTTCAATACATAGAATGCGCCAGACGTTTTCTACATCTAGAACCTCAAGAAGAAGCCGACAGAAACCTTTCACGAGTATTCTACTCATTGGAGATTAGAGACAGCAAAAGTGAGGCTACCACTTGAGGAGGAACAAATGAACAAGTTCTCTGTTAGAGCTCAAGATCCGCAGTATTATGAATGATTGATGGTCATCGAGAATCAAAAGTTCTTAAACATCATTAAGATAGGAGAAAGGATAGAAGAAGGAATCAAGAGTGCGATGGTGACCAATTTCGAGGAACTGCAAGCCACAAACAAAGTCTTGCACTCAGGAGGTATCTCGAAGAAGAAAGAAGTGGGTGTCGTGATGGTGTCCCAGGGACCTAAGTCTCTCCTTACATACCAAACACCTCCACCCACATATCAAACCTCACCTACCAAACACCAATACCGTTCCACCACCTACCATGCATATAACACATCAACCTGCTTATTAACATTCACCTCCACCCGCCTGCTAAAACTACCTAAAGCCACGACCAAACTTTGATCACAGAGCTCCTAGACAATACACCCCAATTTCTGAACCTATAGCCCAACTGTATGAGAGACGAAAGGTTGCTGGTTACGTTCATCCCTATTCCCACTATTGCTGTTGAGAACCCTTCTTAGTGGGTTAACCCCAACAAAACTTGTGCCTATCACTCAAGCATGAAAGGTCATACAATTGAAGAATGCCACATGTTGAAGGACAAGATCCAGACACTAATAAATACCAAGGTTATACAAACAAAGGACGCCACACGAAATGTCCTCAATAACCTTCTCTTGGATCATGGGGTGAAGGAGTGAATGTGATAGAAACCTATGAGGAATGGGACTAGAAGGATCCATTGGACTTATTCGAGAGGGAGATACTCCTAAAACATCTTCTTTGAATCTCTCACCGATTGTGGTACAAACCCAGGCACCATTTGAGGTCGAGGTAGCTACGCCCTTCACCATGATGCTAGCTCCTACACCATCTTATAAGTCTGATGCTGTCCCGTAGGATTATGTTACGGAGGCAAGAAGAAAGGGAGAAGCCAAGATGGAAGAGACAGGTGTTGCGCAAGGTATGACCAGAACTGGTAGAGTTTACACACTTGAGAATCTTGGAACAAGAAAAGAAGTTGCATCTAAGAAATCTATCATTGAAACAAACACTGATGATATCTGGCGGAAGGTACATGCGAGAGAATACTCTATTGTTGATCACCTGAACAAGACCCACCCAGATATCCATTTTTTCTCTATTTCAAAATTTAGATGCACACAAGAATGCCTTGATAAATGTATTGAGCGAAGCTTAGGTACCCGCCGGTATCACTAGTGGAGAGATGGCTAACATGGTCGGACAAGTACTGAAGAGTCACGAAATTACGCCACTAAGATGAGTTACCACTAGAAGGGTCGAGTAACTACAAAGTGTTACACACCACTGTGCAATTTGAGGATAAGTTCATTGCTAGGGTAGATGGAGGTTCGAGCCTAAACATATACCCGCTGGCCACTCTGAAAAAATTAGGTAAAGGCCTGCATGGGATACGGATGGGAAGCATGAATGTGAAATAATTAGATGGATCTCAGCGAGCCACTATCGGAGAAATCAACCTTGATCTACAACTGGGCCCAACTTGGTTTGATGTCGAATTCCACGTGCTAGGTATATCTGCCACTTATAACCTGTTGTTGGGACGACCGTAGATACATGCAGCTGGGGCTGTGGCTTCTACTCTGCACTAGGTTGTGAAGTTCGAGTGGAATCATCAGGAGGTGATCATTCATGGATATGGAAGAAACCCTATCTACACCAACTAGATCATTCCAGTCGTCGAAAACATGAGGAAATTGGAATGAGAAACATACCACCGCATTGAGCGGGTAAATGCAATTGAGAAGGATTGTTGGTGGAGCAATAAGATAGAAAGCATTTTGTTGTGGATGGGATATGAACCGGGAAAGGGTCTTGGCTGAAATCATTCGGGGATCATATAACCCATACGACTGCAGTATCATGGCACAACCTTTCGGCTCAGATATGAATATACCATGCAAGAATAGCAGGATTCAATATCACCATGGCATGCCGATTTCTATCTGATGGAACAACCCATACCACTGTTGCACCAGACATTACTAACATGATGTGGGGATCCGAGGAAGATGAGATTTTGGCCGGTATGAGGAAGCTGTTTCTAGACGAGGAAGATATAGACTGCAGTGTAATTTTAGAGGAGGATGAGGAGGAAGACCTTACTATTCAAACAGTTGGAGAAGGAACTGTTCTCAAGAACTGGATAGCTGCACCATCCGGGCTTGCGGAGTACCTATGTAGCATTGCGGAATTAGCATGACTTGTTTTTAAAGTGTTTTTGATCATTTAAGACATTTTCAGTATATTGTTTAGAAATAATTACTCGAGCCATTGAGTCGTAATTTTTGACAGTTTTAAGCTCTATTAATGCATTATTGCTTTTTATATTTATTATTATCTTTCTACATTCTTTTCATAACTATTACATATCCTGATGAATCTACGACTGTGACATGTAATGAGACAACACAATATAAGGACAATGATTGGGAAGATGATTTAATACCTGAGGAAATTATCAAAGAAGCAGAGAATTTTTAGAACAAACCTAAGTCTAACTTGGAGGAAACTGAGAAAGTTAACTTAGGGGATTCTGAAACAGTCAAAGAAACTCACATAAGAATTCATCTACCACCGTCAGAGAAGGAAAAGTATATCAGATTCCTAAAGGAATATAAGGATATTTTGGCATGGTTCTACGATGACATGGCTGAGTTAAGCACATCCATATTAGTTCACAAGCTACCCACCAACCCCATGTGTCCACCAGTAAAGCAGAAGCTCAAAAAATTCAAGCCAGATATGGGTCCGAAGATAAAAGAGGAAGTTACCAAGAAAATCAAAGCCCGGGTTCTTCGAGTGGTTGAATACCCGACCTGGTTAGCCAACATTGTGCCGGTTCCAAAGAAATATGGGAAAGTCAAAGTGTGTGTTGACTATCAAGACCTATACAGAGCAAGTCCTAAGGATGGTCTCCCATTCCCCAACATACATGTACTGATCAATAACTGCACTAAGCATGAACTCTAATCCTTTGTGGATTGCTTCACAGGATATTACCAGATTTGGATGGATAAGGAGGACGTCGAAAGACAACCTTTATCACGACATGAGGGATGTATTGTTACAAAATGATGCCATTTGGTTTGAAGAGTGCTGGAGCCACATACATGAGGGACATGACGACCCTCTTCCACAACATGATACACAAGGAAATAGAGGTGTACATGGATGATGTTATCATAAAATCCCAAAGGAGTGTAGAATACATGGCAGTTTTTCAACCGACTTCCGAAATACAATTTGAAGTTGAACCCCGCAAAATGTGCCTTCGGAGTCCCTGCTGGGAAGTTGTTGGGTTTCATCGTCAGCCGCCCTGGTATTGAGCTAGACCCGTTGAAAATCAAAGTTGTTCAGGACTTCCCACCTCCAACAAAAAAGAAGGACGTGATGAGTTTTCTAGGATGCCTAAATTATTTCGGTCATTTTATAGCACATTTAACAGTGATGTGTGAGATGACCTTCTAGATGCTGAGGAAAGATGCTGTGATAAATTGGACCAAAGAATGCCAGAATGCCTTTGACAAAATCAAGGAATATTTATCTAAACCACATGTTTTCGTCCCTCTAGAACTAGGAAAACCTCTGCTACTGTATCTGTCCGTGTTGGACGGAGCCTTTGGCTGTATTCTAGGGCAACATGATGAAACTAGGAGGAAAGAACAAATGATATATTATTTGAGCAAGAAATTCACACCTTACGAGGCTCGGTATTCTTTGCTGGTGCATGTTGTACTTTGACATGGATAGCCTAGAAGTTGAGACATTATTTCTGCACGTACATGTTACACCCCATGTTTTCGTACGTGGAAGTACGCCATAAGTACATTGATATAAGCTAAGAAATGAGATGTTACATCTCGCATTTTCGTACGTTAAAGTTTTATCGTAAGTTAATCGATGTAAGTTTGGGAATGATATTATTTTAAGATTATAAGCATTATGCCATTTCAAACAAGTGATGAGTAAATTCGTGAAGGTGAGAGGGTAAGCAAATCAAAGAAAATGAATTTTCGTCAAAGTTTGGCGTGTTGGGATAAACCCGGTATTTATGGACTAGTGCCATACAAGGTACTACATGACCATGATAGTAATGTGTATAAGGTATGTTGAAATTGAGTAGTATTTTAAGTAATTTGAGATAATTCTTAATTATGTGAGAAATTAGTTAATTACGGATTTTAGTAAGAGATTAACTAAGTGAGTAAATTATTTGGATAAGCTCCAATGTGGCAGCAAATTAAGTGTGAATTAAAGCCCAATATGGTGACTCTTACACCATGTAGTAAGGTGGAACAATTAAAGAGATTTGTGGCCAAGTCATCATCAAAGTGGGCCCCACAACATATAACTTTAAGAGATCTCTTACCTTATTCAAAGAGTGATGCTAAGACTTGTTAGAGATTTCCTTACGGATGGAGTTCAGGCCAACAATTTTAAGAAGGTTTCTTACCTTATTAAGGTAGGATGATAGTAATAGATGAATCATTTTGCCTAAAAGCCATTTATTGGTTCATCTTTTTGTGAGGAATTAAGCTTCTATGTGAATAGATATCTAAAAGTACACTATGTTGGGTGTACAAACACTGAAAGTAAAAATAAGCGCGAATCTGGATTGGTTGAGATGCAATTCTAAGAGAGCACGGTACAATCTTTCTCAAGAATATCATACGGATTTTTTCCTACCTCGATCCGCTGTTACGTGTTTTTGACAAAAGAAGTTGGTTAAAGGGATTGTTAAGAGAACTGTCTCAGGTATGTTAAGGTTATTCCTTCTTTCTTTTGGCATGATCCATATGATACAAACGAAACAAGGAAATGCACAACTTCCATAAATGACTCTATTCATAGAAATGCTAGAGACTCTTATGTTCTTGATTTCCCATGTGTCTTATTATTCTATCATCTGTTCATTGGTCTCAGAAAATACGTAAGTTCATAAAGTTTACTTCATGATATTAATCAATGGCATAATGGTCTTATGACACTCTGAAAGATTTTATTGACGTAATTCTCAAGCATTGCATTCATTTATACATGTACATTGAGTCATGACCAGTTGGCATTATATATATATATCTATATATGTGGGATATGGGAAAAGGATACGGTGTTATTTACGCACTACCACCTGATCAACTGGTTTACGTTGATGATTTTGCCCACAATGGCTGAGATGATGTGATGGGATGCTCTCAGAGGCTTGATGATGTTATACACATGTACCCATACACGACATGACATTCATACGCATATGCATGACAGTATAAGTATTTCATGATTTATAGATTTATCCAGACTTACAGGTTGAGTCATTTACTCCATGTTTCTTCCATGTCTTTTATATACTTATTTATGTGCCTTACATAGTTGGTACATTATTCGTATTGACGTCCTATTGGTGATGCTGCATTCATGCTTGCAGTTATAGACAATCAGTTTGACGAGCCCTCATAGTAGACGAGGTTAGCATTCGGCGAATGATCGGTAAAACTCCACCTCATTTAGAGTGCGATGTCGCGGGTGCGATGATCAATATCGCAGGTGCGAATAGGCTAGGCAGGGGAATTTCCGCAGGTGCGATGTTTTGGCCGCACCTGTGAAGTCGCAGGTGCGGAGAAGTGGTCGCAGGCGTGGGATTAGCCCGTTAAGTGAGATGCTGCAGGTACTCACCTGGGACCGTAGGTGCGGGTCCGTAGGTGCGGATAATGGTCCGCAGGAGCGAAAATGACTGGCAGAACAATATATAAAGGCCTCCACGAAAATTCTCTTATTTTTCACCATTTTGCATGCGGGAGGAGTCCTTTGAAGGCGATTTGGAGAGGGAAACTCAAGATTCTTCAGCAAAGTTAAGTTCTTTGGTTGCTAACATCGTTCCTATGCTATTTTGTTCGGATTAGGCTTGAAAATTTAAGGATTTGAGTAGGAAAAGGTTGCGAAGAAGGGGGTGGAGTATTGGAAATTCTTTTTCGGTTTTGGGTAGGCAATTGTGATCTGATTTTGATGACTTCGGTAAGAGTCGAATCGTGGGAGGACGAGGTTTCTAGTGATGTAAAAATTATCGAATTCCGAGGCGTGGGCTCGGGGCTCGGGGCCTTGGTTATATATTGATGATGTTAAACTGGTTTTGGCTAGATTCAGAGCAATCGAGAGCCAATTTGAGGGGCAAGGGCATTGCGGACTAGTGTAGCGGCCCGGTAGAGGTAAGTAATGGTTATAAATCTTGTACTGAGGGTATAGAACCCCAGACAACATATTTTCTCACTGATTTTTTAATGGCGCACATGTCGGATGACGAGTATGTGGCGCGTAATGATTTTTGGACTGAACTAGGTCCTCTCCGCGACAACTAATGAGTTGCATATTTTTTTACTCAAAACCTTGTGTTAAATTATGTTCTAAAGATTTGTGAAATATTTGGGCTACACACCGTGTTTGGGGCCTCGTGCCGATCTGTTTAGACCCCTTGGCGGCTTTTTACTGCTGTTTTCTTCACTATTTGTTGACGATTTCACTCAGCATCATTATGCATACTGTTTTTCGAAATCAGCCTGATTTACACTACATGAGCATTGAAATGATGTTTTGGGTCGAGTATCCTGTTTTACTGATTTGCCCGAGGGGCCTTTGAGTGGTTCTACCGAGTGTGGCCGAGGGCCAAGAGTGATGGTGAGGTGCTGAGTGATATTAGTGCTTGGGCTGAAGGAGCCCCCTGGAGTCTGTACACACCCCCAGTGAGCGCACCGAGTGCCTAGTGCCGAGTGATTGGGAGGCATGAGTGACTGTGAGGTGCTGAGTGATTGTGAGTTGCTGAGTGATTGTGAGGCATGCCCGGGGGGCTGATTATAATACATGTTTTTGCTCGAGGGGCTACTTATGATTTTACCACATTAATTTGCATACCAAATCCTTTATTTTAATGTTGTTAAACATGTGCATTCTTTAAAGGACTTTTTTTGAAGTTGATTTTAAGGCATGATGATTTCGTATATCTATGTTATACTATTGGAAAGTAAGGTTGTGTATATTGTGACTTGATGGCATTGATTTTATGTGTTTTCTTGCTACTTAGACTTGATTTATTTTCATTACTACTGAGTTGGCGTACTCACATTACTCCCTGCACCTCTGTGTGCAGATTCAGGAACAGATATCGAGCATTAGTCTTTGTTCCGCAGCGGAGCCGAATTTTGTGGGATATAGAGGTAGCTGTTCAGCATTCGCAACATCTCTGTTTTCCCTTCTTGTTGTATTTAGCTTTGATTCGAAGGTTTTTTATTATAATAGTTTATTTTGGCTTATTTCTGTAGATGCTCATGACATGTTGGCTCCGGGTTTTGGGATGGCAGTATTGTATCATATTGGCATATTGTATTAAGAAATTTTCTGTATATTTTTATGACATGCTTGAAACTTGAACGGGATTTTCAAAAGAAATTGCGAACATGCAGGTGGTCGGCTAGCCTAGTTTCACAGGCGCCATCACGGCCGGTTAGGATTTGGGGTCGTGACACCGTGTCTAGTAGATTCTTGTTTATGGGTGAGTCATGCACCACACTTATAAGCAGGAGGCTACAGGGCATTTCGGACTGTCACTCTTTCTTCTTACTCTAGATCGTGTAATAGAGCTCACTTGTAAGAATTGAGACTCCTAAATTCTATTTTATTCATAATAAGAAGATACCTACATCCAGAAAGACGGTTGGTAAGAGATATAGCTGTGGAAGAACTGAGTCAGAGGAGCTCGATTTTTGTATAATGCTTACGATGAGTAAATGTAAGGTCTTTAGCAGATCATGTGTGTACTAAGACGTGTAAGCCTCTTGATAAGGAGCCTTAAGGAAAGAATATCTATCCACCCCTATGGTGAAAGGCAATGAGAGATTCAAAAGATAGATATAAGTTTCAATAAGTAAATGATGCAAGATGAAGAAGGGTACGGGGCGCCCAATTAATGAAGATTATCAATATTTATAATTCATGCAAAGAAATATAAGCATTTTGAGTTACCTTCAACTATAACAGAGGTATGTATAATTGGCCACATCCATCTTATTTATGCCCTATGGAAGCTAACAAGAAGTAGTATAAGAGAAGGACGGATATCAGGATCCGACTGGGGTTAGAGTGACGCAAAAAGGTGGATGGATTGTTTGTCGTTAATTGACATTTCCGAAGGATATTGGAAATGTGCTAGTAGATCTCTTTGTGAGAAACCCATGGTGCACTCTAAAATAGTACAACTAGATATGAGTACTACAAAGATAGGCACTGGAATCTTGGAAGGGATAAATATTACCTTAGTATGGTTCCCGTCCCAAGTAGAACGAGAATGTTAGGCAACCCGAAGAGCCATGGGATGTAGCAAGGGGAGATAAAAGCAAAAGAATGTCTTGTTGGAGTTTTCAGAATAAAGTGATAGGAATAAATGTTAGCAGGGAAATAAGAAGAGAGTTAATGAGGCATTAAGAGTAAGATGTGATACATGGATGACAACGGTAGATCAAAAGATGAAAGTATTACAGAGTCTACAGTCAAGTGAAGGAAAGGACGAGAAGTGAAAGGACTTGAGATAACAAAAGGATACAGGTCAGAAAGTCATATCCTCATTTCGAGAAATAAGTTCGTGACTCCAACGTGACTACCAGAAGGAAAAGTTAGACCCCAGAATAATAGAAATCAATATGGGCTGGTGAACAAGATAAACTAAACATGAATTAGGGACTTAGTGATTTAATAATGGTCGACATCATGAGAATTTCAGATTGCGTTCCGGTGATAATAGAATGGAACAGAAGAAGATTCATGAGAAATTCAGAGAATGGTCATTAAGGAAGACGCTTCCTAAAGCAAGAAATGTGATCAAAGTTAAACTTAAGGGACCGTCTGTGCCAGTTACACTAAGTGTCACCCTCGTGAGTATGGAATATTGTTATTCTTGGTACAGAAAGATTACCGCAAGGTGGGTAAGGGTCATCAATGATAGGAAAGGATGCCAAAGATGAAGAGGTAAAACATCTATAGGTAGATCGTCGTACTACTAAACCTTAGTACTCCCCTAAAGGGGGGAATATGGAGTGATGTGGCATTAAGTAAGAATTAAGTGGTTCTAGTAATTATGGAATGGTGAAGGAAGAATGTGATAAAATGAAAAAAGGATGATATTGCACTTATTCAAAGTCTACAGATATGCTATGATTCTAGAACATTATACAAACACGATGTCAAAGAGAGGAAATAAGGGTTCCTGCCCGAGATGTTATTGATAAATAAGGAGCCAGCGTGAGATATAAGTTAAGACAAAGGAAATAACCCCAAGAAAGATAACGCGGAATATTGATATGAGAATGGGACAACGAGTAGTTAGTAGTTGATTCAGGAAGAGCCTAGTTATGGCTAGAGAAGAGGATACAGATGAAGCAGCAGATCGTGCAAGATAAACATAGTAAACCCCAACATAGTGAATTCAGCCTCGCAGTTATGACAAGTTAATCCTTGAGAAATATTCAGATAGGTCTTGGGGTAGTTAAAGGTATCATATGAGTGTTACGAAAATAAAAGAGAATGCCACTAGGAAGACAATCAATATTTGTTCAGAAGCAACCCTACAAGCACAAGGGCATGGAAATAAGTAACTACGGATAATTATAGGCAGGGAAGAACATAACAAATTCCGTCAAGAATACGATGTGATAAGCTTGCAACTTTACAAGATTCAGAGGGTCCTCCCTAATTACTTCAGTGAAAGACTAGCCGAGGAATTAAGGAAGAAAGTTTCAACCTAAGAATAGTAACTCGAAGAAGAAATGGTCATGTAAAAAAATAGTCTCACAACAACATTGTATGCACTCCATAAGAAAGTGACACTTATCGTGGCTAATAAACGGGAAGAAGAAAAGAATCAAAGGGTGATATTCAAGATCATATGGGTTGTATTGAATTCCAATATGTGTGGGCACTAAGATAACCTAAACATGCACGCAACAAGGGGGCAGAAAGACCAGGAAAAGTAATAGCTTATGCTTAAAGAAAGCTGAGAAGAAATGAAAGGAATTATTCGATCAATGATCCAGAGTTAGTTACGTTATGAACACACTTAAGGTTTCGGAGTATTACCCATGCATCATATATGTTGACAATCATATAGCAGTAGAAGATCCCGATATAAGTTAAAAGAAAGAATTGAGCCCAGGACATAGACAAAGGATGAATTGTTAGAAGATTGTATCACAGATATTCCATAGCGTCCATGAGGAACTAAAAAAACATAGCTTAAGCCTACATAAAGGTTGATTAGAAGGAAGAGGAAACTAAAGATTTACATCAACTAACTAAATCAGGAGTCTGATTATCGGACCCAGGAAATTATAGAAATCGTGATTGAGAACATAGCAGAATCACTCTAAATATCATAGCTACAAGAGAGATAGTACCACAACTATATTCTATAACGACTCCACGATAAAGCTAGTTAGAATACCAGCCTCATGAGAAGTCAGTATGAAGCTCCCACCAGATTGTGTATACACTAGAGGTGCATGTATTATACTAGAGCTTCGAGTTGTGGGTGTGACTTATACCTATGTGGAATGAAAAATTTTAAAGTAAGGAAGGTAAATGTGAACAACGTACGAGATATTCAAATACAGAAGGTTGTGAATAGTCCATACTTCTTATAGAAGGCCAGAAGCGCTGAGACTCAGTATCCAGGAATGATAGCGGCGTCGTAAGTGGCATATCTTCCAACCTATGGTTTCTAAATCCTGAGATGTCTAGCTAAGAGAGTAGAGAAGAGTTAAAGACGATGTGATGTCTCGCTTGATGTTCTAGAATAACACAAGGAAATCTATGGTGCAAGCAAGTTGAAGGAAGGTTGTGAATAATATAAATAGATATGTGTAGGTAGCAAGCTATTGTATTGTAAAGAGACAAGTTTCTAGAAGACATGGGTATGGATAAGAAAGGGCGAGTGAGAATGTGACAAGAATGGATAAGTCCTCGGGATTAAGCCCATGAAAACAAGAGAGCTAATGGTTTCTTTAAGTTATAGAAAGCTCAGTATAGCCTGAATAAACTCAAAGCAGTCTAAGACTAGTAGCATTTAGAAGAGATAGAATGCTGCCCTGGTAGTAAAATAAGGGTGTAATTGTGATAGATAAAGGATGACGTTTGGGCCTTCGATTGAGTAATGAGCTCATGAATTGTACAGGATTAAAATACACATAAAAGGCAAATCGCATTGGGATGAATATGATATGAAATAGGGTTATGGAAGCAAAATATCGCCCCTAGGTGGTTCAGGAAAATCACTTCAAATATTCCACAATGAAACGTAAGCCCTATTGGCAATATATTACGTAAGAAGGTTTAAGTTATCAATGGAAGATTGTAGATCAACATTGAGGTGAATAAACAATGGATGGGTAAAATTTACAAAGTATGAGATTAGATTAGACCGTCATTCTTAAGATGAACAGTAATGAGGAAGCATTAAAGGATTTAGATTTATGCATGTAGGATAAGCAACAAGGGTAACCTAGAGTTTGGTAGCAGACCTCAGTAACGATAAATCGAAGTAAGAGTGATGGTATACTAACCTACCTAGATGTAATAAAGCCATAAGGAGAGGTAACTAAAGCTATGAAACAAGATATAACAATATTCGTAAGTTCAACAAAGTACCGAGCGAAGAACTTCAAGTATACCTGTAGACACCCAGAGGGACAGCTTGTCATAACTCTATAAATGTTTACAAACTGAAGCCTAGATATTGGCTAAAAGCTGGAGGAAAAAGGAGAGAAGAGTCGCATAAGCACACATACAAGGAAAAAGTCGTACAGGATGCATAACAAAAAGGTAGCAACAATTAGAGATTGGAATGATTCCGACAACAAGTCATGGTGTGAGAAAGAGGCCTAAATGGGGGAATACCTTGGCCTTTGGATTTATTCACAGAACAGCTGCCTAGATGGCAAGAAGAGTACTAAAGTATTCGGATGACATAAGTTACGAAAATGATAAGTGCATCAGTCAACATTCGAGGACGAATGTTCCAAATGAGGGAATGATGTTACGCCTCATATTTTCATACATGGAAGTACGCCATAAGTAATTGATATAAACTTGGAAATGAGATGTTACATCACGCATTTTCGTACGTTAAAGTTTCGTCCTAAGTTAATTGACGTAAGTTCGGGAATGGAATTATTTTAAGATTATAAAAATTATGCTATTTCAAAAAAGTGATGAGTAAATTCGTGAAGGTCAGAGGGTAAGAAAATCAAAGAAAATGAATTTGCGTCAAAGTTTGACATATTGGGATAAAATAGGGTCCGAGTCATAATACCCGGTATTTATGGACTAATGATATACAAGGTACTACATGACCATGATAGTAAGGTGTATAAGGTATGTTGAAAGTGAGTAGTATCTCAAGTAATTTGAGATATTTCTTAATTATGTGAGAAATTAGTTAATTATGAATTTTAGTAAGAGATTAACTAAGTGATTAAATTATTTGGATAAGCTCCAATGTGGCAACAAATTAAGTGTGAATTAAAGACCAACATGGTGACTCTTACACCATGTAGCAAGGTGGCACAATTAAAGAGATTTGTGGACAAGATATCATTTGAGTGGGGCCCACAACATATAACTTTAAGAGATCTAGAATAATGCTAAGACTTGTTAGAGATTTCCTTACGGATGCAGTTCAAGCAAACAATTTTAAGAAGGTTTATTACCTTATTAAGGTAGGATGATAGTAACAGATGAATCACTTTGCCAAAAAGACATTTCTTGGTTCATCTTTTTCTGAGGAATTAAGCTTCTATGTGAATAGATCTCTAAAAGTTCACTATGTTGAGTGTACAAACACGAAAAGGAAAAAGAAGCGCGAATGTGGATTGGGCGAGATGCAATTACAAGAGAGCACAGTACAATCTTTCTCTCACGACTCCAAATCTAAACTAGCCGTGATGGTGCCTATCGTGATACTAGGGTAGCTAATTTACTGAATATAATAAAATGATTTTCCATTTAATACATCAAATAGTAGAATTGTTTTGATAATAATTCTGTTTCTTAAGCATTTCAAAAAAATAAAAAATGATTAGAACATCTAAACACAGTCCCAACATCTGGAGTCAACCGTCATGAGCATCTAAGAGGTGATACGGTCTAATACAAATCCTCTACTACAACAAGTCTGGGAAGTAACGTAAAATGTCAGAGTAGGAAGGAGAAAGAGTAGGCTGCGGACGCCGAGCAGCTACCTCACAATCTCCGAACAATGCTCCAAATGCGGTAGCTCAACCATCGCTCTGCCCCGGGACCTGAATCTGCACACAAGGTGCAGGGAGTAACGTGAGTACGCCAACTCAGTAAGTAATCAAAGTATCTAAAAACTTGAGTGTAGTGACGAGCATTTAAACTTCATATTTTCATAAAAATAAGTACTAGTATAGGTAATAGATCAAGTCAAGAGTCCACATTTACCAAAGCTTTCACAAAACTCCAGTTTTTCCGTTTTAAACTTGTATAAAACAGTAGTCAACATTTATCAAAGAGGATCAGTGTAAAGAAAAGTGAAAATAGTAGTTTCATAAAAATATTAGCCACTCGGGCACAGTGTCGCTCACAAATAAAGCCTCTCGAGCAAGCCTCTTAGTCACTCGTCACTCTACTCTCATAAGTCAATGCTCACACTCAGCACTCCCAGTCAGCAGGTACCATGTAACAACTGCTGCGGCGTGCAGCCCGATCCAATACTTATATATAGATATATATATATATATATATATATATATATATATATATATATATTACTACAACATGCAGCCCGATCTATATATAATGTATATTACTGCGGTGTGCAGCCCGATCCATATAACATATGCTGCGGCGTGCATCCGGATCCATATAATAGTCGACTGCGCTCACTGGGGGTGTATAGACTCCTGGAGGGGCTCCTACAGCCCAAGCGCAATATTGCTGCGGCGTGCAACCCGATCCATATATAATGTATATTGCTACGCCTCGTGCAGCCCGATCCATATATAGTCTATATTGCTGCGGCGTGCATCCCGATCCATATGTACTATATAATATATACATTGCTGCAGCGTGTAGCCCGATCCATAACAATCCTCACATACTCGGCTCTCGGCCTCACTCAGTCATCCTCACAAGCCACTCGGGCAATTAATCGCAACTCACGGGACTCAGCCCAAAATACCTCTCAGAGTTTCAAAACAGNAAGGTTTATTACCTTATTAAGGTAGGATGATAGTAACAGATGAATCACTTTGCCAAAAAGACATTTCTTGGTTCATCTTTTTCTGAGGAATTAAGCTTCTATGTGAATAGATCTCTAAAAGTTCACTATGTTGAGTGTACAAACACGAAAAGGAAAAAGAAGCGCGAATGTGGATTGGGCGAGATGCAATTACAAGAGAGCACAGTACAATCTTTCTCTCACGACTCCAAATCTAAACTAGCCGTGATGGTGCCTATCGTGATACTAGGGTAGCTAATTTACTGAATATAATAAAATGATTTTCCATTTAATACATCAAATAGTAGAATTGTTTTGATAATAATTCTGTTTCTTAAGCATTTCAAAAAAATAAAAAATGATTAGAACATCTAAACACAGTCCCAACATCTGGAGTCAACCGTCATGAGCATCTAAGAGGTGATACGGTCTAATACAAATCCTCTACTACAACAAGTCTGGGAAGTAACGTAAAATGTCAGAGTAGGAAGGAGAAAGAGTAGGCTGCGGACGCCGAGCAGCTACCTCACAATCTCCGAACAATGCTCCAAATGCGGTAGCTCAACCATCGCTCTGCCCCGGTACCTGAATCTGCACACAAGGTGCAGGGAGTAACGTGAGTACGCCAACTCAGTAAGTAATCAAAGTATCTAAAAACTTGAGTGTAGTGACGAGCATTTAAACTTCATATTTTCATAAAAATAAGTACTAGTATAGGTAATAGATCAAGTCAAGAGTCCACATTTACCAAAGCTTTCACAAAACTCCAGTTTTTCCGTTTTAAACTTGTATAAAACAGTAGTCAACATTTATCAAAGAGGATCAGTGTAAAGAAAAGTGAAAATAGTAGTTTCATAAAAATATTAGCCACTCGGGCACAGTGTCGCTCACAAATAAAGCCTCTCGAGCAAGCCTCTTAGTCACTCGTCACTCTACTCTCATAAGTCAATGCTCACACTCAGCACTCCCAGTCAGCAGGTACCATGTAACAACTGCTGCGGCGTGCAGCCCGATCCAATACTTATATATAGNAATGTTCTATCAGGATGGTGTGAGAATAGTGTAAAAATACCCTTGAGGGTCTAAACAGGTCGGCACGAGGCCCCAAACATGGCTCACAACCCATAAACAAGTATAAATTTCTAAAATACAGGATGTCGTAAGGTTTCAAATCGAATACGCGGCTTAATAATCGCTACGGGACGGACCAAGTCACAATCCATATCGGTGCATTCCCACACGATCATCACCTAGCATGCGCGTCACCTCATCTACCAAAACAATATAAAATACTGGGGTTTCATACCCTCAGGTTTAGAGTTACAATCTTTACTTACCTCAAAACAGCCCAAAAGCTATTCTGTGATGCTCTTGCCCCTCGAATCGGCTCCCAAATGCTCCAAGTCTATCACAAATCAGATCAATAACATCAAAATATGCTAGGGAAACGAACCCCAATCGAAAACTATCAAAATTAGGCACAATTCTCGAAATTGGCCAAACCCAAGCCCCGGGCCCATGTCTCGAAATTCGATAAAAATCACAAAACTAGAATCCTCATTCTCTCACGAGTCTACCCATACCAAATTTACCAAAATCCGACCTCAATTGCCATTCAAAACATCAAAAGAAATTTCCAATTCTTTTCTCCCATTTTCCCCTAATTTCCACTTTAATTCCTCAAATTACATGGTAAATGTCAAGACTAAATCATGGAATTAACCCAAATATGATTGAAGAATACTTACCCCAAGAACACCATTGAAAATTCCTTTAAATTTCATCTTCTCCCGAGCTCTCTAATGGATTTTTGAAATTATGGACTAAACCCTCGGTTTGCGACCAGATCTATGCGACCGCATAGAGCAGTTCCAATACCTCACTGCCACTCCAAGTCCTTCTACGTGAGCGCAAGAGTCTCCACGCCAACGCAGTGACCAAAACTGCTCACACTACGCGATCGCACTCCTACATTCGCTATCGCAATTCACAAAATCCGCCTGGCCTCAACTTACTCTACGCGATCGCGGTTGAACTCACGCGATCGCAATGAACACCGGCAATCTCCCAAAGACCAAAAATGCCCGTTTGAGAATCCGAAATACACCCGAGGCCCCCCTGACCTCAACCCAACCTACCAACGTATCCCATAACATCATTCAAACTTAGTCGAACCCTCGAAACACCAAAAACAACGCAAAAACACCGAAATCACATCAAATTTAAGCCTATGAACTTTGAAATTTCTAAATTTCACCCACGATGCCGAAACCATCCAAAACACCTCCGATTGACCTGAAAATTTGCATGCATATCCAAAATGACATTACGAACCTGTTCCAACTTTCGGAATCCCCTTCCGACCTTGATAGCCCATTTTCCACTGCCGACCGGAAATCGCCAAAAACCAACTTTCTCCAATTCTACCGGACATCAAAACCACATTCCGAACACACTCCTAAGTCCCAAATCACCTAAAGAAGCTATCCAAACCATTAAATCTACATTCCGAGCTCGTTTACCAATAAGTCAACTTCCGATTGACTTTTCCAACTATTGAACCAAGATAAAATACTAAGTGTCTCATTTCTCTCCAAAAATTGCTCCGTACCCGAGCCAACCAATCTAACACAACGTAATGAAGCTGAACCGCATATAATGAAGAAAAACAGGGGAAACGGGGTTAAAATCTCGGAACAACCGGCCGGGTCGTTATATCCTCCCCCACATAAACATATGTTCGTCCTTGAACGTGCCAAGAGTTGTTCTCCAACACCATCAAACTGCCGCGTAATCTTGCCATGCACATACCCGCGGGTGATCCCACGTCACCCTATCCCATATAGGTCCAATACCACAACACAGTTGAAATTTCGAAATCCTATCCTGACCCATAAACCTTAGAACCAAATTCCCCCTTCTGAAATAATATACAAGATCAAAATTCCACAACTATAAACTGAACAAGTCTGAACATGCTGGATAAAGCCATATCCATAACCCAAGATGCAATCCCACAATATACCGCATGACTCAAACACTCGTGGCGATAACTCCTAATCACAATAGCTGCTCAATACAACCCAATGCCGGTACATAACCTCTTATCAAGAAATTCCTCGCTCTAACACTTTTATATACTGCCGATGAGGAAAGAAACACATAGAAACTAGCAACCATTCGTCCGATCAGTTAGACACGAAGCTCCCCCTTCCCAGACAGGAATTAAAGAAGATTTCTAAGCCGACTCCCGATATTTATCCTTCCAACTATGCTGTAGACAATTCTAACAATATTTATTCTAGGTCCAATGACCTCTTCTCATTCAACACGACCACTATGATGACATGAAACATCGATACAATTCGAAGCCAGAACCTGTGCAACTCGTGCACTCAATAGCAGCATCCTAATGTAATCAAATTACATAAAAGATTCGCACGAGAGGACTATCCTGCCATTAACAATTACCATCACAACATCATGCTAAAATCCTGGCCACATCGTAAAAATCAAAACACACGAGTCCAATACCAAAGGTCATACCCCTACATAACTCCGCTACACTGCACGATCTCATCCAAACGCTGGTCCACATGAAATATTTCAAGCCACCTTCCCAAAATCAATAACCATTCGAAATTCGACATCAATTACTCAAAGTGCATTGCCATAACCACGGAGAAATCAAACAATACCATGCCACACGAATAAGAAAGAACATAACCAGTACGTCTCAACTTCGCAATACCCAATTACTTACCTTACTCATATCCCGCTATAAAGCCCAAATAAACTCGCACCGTAAGTGCATATAACTAACAATCACCACTCCTCACAACACCGAAGGGTAACTCATAGATCACCAGAATATGAATAAATTCAATGACAATCGAATGGTACATCCCTCAACAATAGCAATTTGGATTCAACAATTTCGACCCGGTGCAGAACACACACTCATACGGACCTACCAACAACCCTGAATCAACTCTGGTCACGCACAACAAATAGATAACTCACCGAAAAGTTCATAATGACTGAATCATGGTACATACTAATATCCGACTAGCTTTGCTTGCATCTTCACAGTTCACTACCACAAAATAAACTATTTATGACAACTCTCAGTCTCGAAGCGCACCAATTACTATATCTGATTTCAACTCCACCGCTCGAATACATAGCACATCCCTAATACTCAATCATCCCACGAGGGATACCCTTATAATTCTTCCGTGTTACCAAGAAACCTTGAATATCAACAGTCGATCCAACAAGAGAGCATTGCAATAGCAATGAAGCACCCTAAACTCCACACATTGACTCTTCAGTAATATATACCTTCATCAAGACACCCAATCGTGCTATCATCTACCTAGCCATCTAAAACTGCAAATGCTGCCTAAGAATTTTGACCTCCCTTCCAGAACTGAACCGTGACCTCACATATGCAAATCTTGACTCTACATAACATACCGCATACGCCATGCCATCCTATGGTGAATATGGGAACTTCATGATCCCTTTCGATCCACAAACAACTACATACCCAACTAGCCAAGAACTTTCTATTTGACCCCATTTAGAAGAAAAATCACTATCACCTGCACCTCACGCCACTAGAAATATACATCTCTAACCGATAGAAAACTATCTGAATCCCATTGGTACAACACCAAACTGTCAGGACTGAATCCTTCTAGCTCAACCAAGCTACACAGGCCACCAAAAATCCAAGAGAATTGCTAAGAAACACCTGTAAAAACTCATTACCTCATGAACACCCAAAGAACTAATCGTACCCCTTACCATGCCGATCTGACCTATTATCAAGTTGTCCTATTTATCCAAGTTCCTTCTGACTTACCTTCAAATTGATGCTTCTCCTTGCCATAATACCACAATTCTCGGCCCAGACTCACTACACGCAACCCAAGCGTAACCCATACAGTCTAAGGATCATAAGCCGCCGAATACTTTCTCAAATATCCCCAAAGCACCACATTCAAAATACTTACCCTGAAGATCCTTCCTGAGAATCTAAAGCCATTGCCTTCACCTTCCTGTTACTGATATGCAGAATCCATGATAAGGTAGAAATTCCCCATGTCTTGACACCTTCCAACGTAAAACTCAATTACACTGACCAGTTAGACAGAATCAACCTGACCCGTTTGCATACTAACATACTAGGAAAGTAATCCACACACTTGAAGCCACAAGAAAATTCATGCACTGCACACACTACATCTTTTACAATTACCATTCAATCATTAAATAGAACCCATTTACCCAATAGAGTACATTACGACCTATATCGAAGAAATTTTCCATTACTCGAGTCATTCCCAGACTCCACTATACCTCGAACTGAAACCAATACAACACATAATCGTGCAATCAAATTATAATTAACAAACTCCCCCACTTGGCTCAAAGACAATGATCAAGACAAATAATAACTCACAATGCCCATAATAACACAACCCGTCTAACAACTCAAGTCATTTGCAAATCTCGCATTCACCATTGTAATAGTCATGCCAACTTCCACAAGCGATCTAAACTCAAATTACAACACATATCATTTACTGGTAGAAGAGAACTTACAACAGAACAACATAAGGATCACACACCCCTGGACAACCCGCAGGGGATACCCCTGCCGGCTTAGCCTCAAACTGATATCTCTCTATACACTTCCGAAGACCATAAATATCAAGCAATCACTACATCCTTCTGCATATAAACACAAATAACTCCTACCATCGAGGCATCACAGTATGCGGTATAAGAACCTGAAGCTGATGGTCTGGAGCGGTGGTCTAAGAAATCTTGAGCTTCTGGAACCTCTACCCACAGACGTCCGACCACATGGATACCCTCACTGGACACCACGTGTCCCGAGAATGCTACTGAACTGAGCCAAAATTCGTACTTGGAGAACCTTGCATAGAGCTTCTCCTCCCTGAATCCTTATAATACCATCCCCAAATACTGAGTATGCTACCCCTGGCTACACGTATATGCTAGGACTCCATCAACGAATACAATAACAAAGGAGTGCTAATACAACTGGAATACACCGTTAATCAAATATATGAACGCTACTAGGGCAATGATCAGCCCAAAAGACATCACCAGGAACTCATAACCCAACAGAAAGACCCTTTCACTTCACAACTAAACAACATGAGAGGTCTTCCAATACACTCACAACTCGAAGCCATATACCAAACCGAGACAGAAATCAAACACTCAATAGTTCTTGCCACATTTCCAACCAGTCCTTCTATCACAAATCACCACTCTGAACCATCTAACCATCAAGTCACACTCACCACATAGACATCCAGTCACAAGGTCCCGTCAATAAGGACACCAACGGACATATAATTCCCCAAATGCACGACACACACAATCGAAATCTTTGCACTCAAGCCACTAAATGAATCCGGCCTCAAGTCCTCCAGACTGGCCCATTACTAACATGCCAAAATCACATCTCATCCATGGAAGTCACAAGCTGTCGATGCACAGCTGATACCAAGTGTTCTTGTGCATGCTCGAATACATGGATGGAATTCAAGAGTTACGCTCTTGGCTGAATAAAATGGATTTGCATGACAAAAATTCAAGAATGTGAGATTTTCCTAAGGGTTCTGCAGCCTCTTGAAGATAAGTACAGACGTCTCCGTACCGATCCGCAAGACTCTACTACACCTGCTCATGACCGTTGAGTCCTATGTAACCTAGCGCTCTGATACCAAGTTGTCACGACCCCAAATCTAAACTGGCCGTGATCATGCCTATCATGATACTAGGCTAGCCAATTTACTCAAAATAATTAAATGGTTTTCCATTTAATACATCAAATATCCGAATTTTTTTGATAATAATTCTGTTTCTTAAGCATTTCAAAACAATAAAAAATGATTAGAACATCTAAACACAGTCCCAACATCTGGAGTCAACCGTCATGAGCATCTAAGAGGTGATAAAGTCTAATACAAATCCTCTACTACAACAAGTATGGGAAGTAATGTAAAATGTCAGGGTAGGAAGGAGAAATAGTAGGCTGAGGACATCGAGCAGCTACCTCACAATCTCCGAACAATGCTCCAAATGCGGTAGCTCAACCATCGCTCTGCCCCGGTACCTGAATCTGCACAAAAGGTGCAGGGAGTAACGTGAGTACGCCAACTCAGTAAGTAACTAAAGTATCTAAAAACTTGAGTGCAGTGAAGATCATTTAAACTTTATAGTTTCATAAAAATAAGTACCAGCAAAAGTAATAAATCAAGTCAAGAGTCCACATTTACCAAAGCTTTCACAAAACTCCAGTTTTTCCGTTTTAAACTTGTATAAAACATTAGTCAACATTTTTCAAAGATGCTCAATGTAAAGAAAAGTGAAAACAGTAGTTTCATAAGAATATTAGTCACTCGGGCACAGTGTCTCTCACAAATAAAGCCTCTCGTGCGAGACTCTTAGTCACTCGTGACTCTAATCTCATAAGTCAATGCTCACACTCAACACTCTCACTCATGAGGTACCAAGTAAGAACTGCTGCGGTGTGCAGCTCGATATATATATATATATATATATATATATATATATATATATATATATATATATATTGCTGCGACGTGCAACCCGATCCATATATAATGTATATTGCTGCAGCTTTTAGCCCGATACATATAACATACTAAGGCGTGCAACCCGATCCATATAATAGTCGATTACGCTCACTGGGGGTGTAGAGACTCCTGGAGGGGTTCCTACAGCCCAAGCGCTATATTGCTGCGGCGTGCAGCCCCATCCAATATATATATTGCTGCGACATGCAGGCCGATCCATAGATAATGTATATTGCTGCGGCGTGCAGCCCGATCCATATATAGTTTATATTAATGCGGCATGCAGTCCGATCCATAACTATCCTCACATACTCGGCTCTCGACCTCACTCAATCATTCTCACAATCCACTCGGGAAATTCATCTCAACTCACGGGACTCAACCCAAAATACCTCTCAGAGTTTCAAAACAATGTGATAACAATGAAAATAATGACAAGTGGTAAACATGACTGAGTTCACAAATGTTCTATCAGGATGGTGTGAGAATAGTGTAAAAATACCCTTGAGGGTCTAAACAGGTCGGCACGAGGCCCCAAACATGGCTCACAGCCCATAAACAAGTATAAATTTCTAAAATACAGGATGTCGTAAGGTTTCAAATCGAATACGCGGCTTAATAGTCGCTACGGGACGGACCAAGTCACAATCCCTATCGATGCACGCCCACATGCTCGTCACCTAGCATACGCGTCACCTCATCCACCAAAGCAATATAAAATACCGGGGTTTCATAGCCTCAGGTTTAGAGTTACAATCGTTACTTACCTCAAAACGGCCCAAAAGCTACTTCGCGATACTCTTGCCCCTCAAATCGTCTCCCAAATGCTCCGAGTCTATCATAAATCAGATCAATAACATCAAAATAGGCTAGGGACACGAACCCCAATCGAAAACTATCAAAATTAGGCACAATTCTCGAAATTGGCCAAACCCGAGCCCCGGGCCCATGTCTTGAAATTCGATAAAAATCACAAAACTAGAATCCTCATTCTCTCACGAGTCTACCCATACCAAATTTACAAAAATCCGACCTCAATTGCCATTCAAAACATCAAAAGAAATTTCCAATTCTTTTCTCCCATTTTCCCCTAATTTCCACTTTAATTCCTCAAATTACATGGTAAATGTCAAGACTAAATCATGGAATTAACCCAAATATGATTGAAGAATACTTACCCCAAGAACTCCACTAAAAATTCCTTTAAATTTCATCTTCTCCCGAGCTCTCTAATGGATTTTTGAAATTATGGACTAAACCCTCGGTTTGATGTTTAAATGATTCTGCCCAGCTGCCCTTCCTCATTGTGTTCCCGACCAGCTCTATGCGATCGCATAGAGCAGTTCCAATACCTGACTGCCACTCCAAGTCCTACTACGCTAGCGCAAGGGTCTCCACGCCAACGCAGTGACCAAGACTGCTCACACTATGCGATCGCACTCCTACATTCGCTATCGCAATTTACAAAATCCGCCTGGCCTCAACTTACTCTACGCGATCGCGGATGAACTCACGCGATCGCAATGAACAAACCACTGCTTCTTGAACACCAGAAAACCAGCAATCTACCAAAGACCAAAAGTGCCCGTTTGAGCATCCGAAATACATCCGAGGCGCCCGGGACCTCAACCTAACCTACCAACATATCCCATAACACCATTAATACTTAGTCGAACCCTTGAAACACCAAAAGCAACGCAAAAACACCGAAATCACATCAAATTTCAGCCGATGAACTTTCAAATTTCTAAATTACACTCCACGACGCCGAAACCATAAAAAATACCTCCGATTGACCTGAAAATTTGCACACATATACAAAATGACATTACGAACCTGTTCCAACTTCTGGAATCCCATTCCGACCCAGATAGCCCATTTCCACTGCAGACCGGATATCGCCAAAAACCAACTTTCGCCAATTCAAGCCTAATTCTACACCGCACATCAAAACCATATTTCGAACACACTCCTAAGTCCCAAATCACCTAACGAAGCTATCTGAACCATAAAATCTACATTCCGAGGTCGTTTACCAATAAGTCAACTTTCGGTTGACTTTTCCAACTATTGAACCAAGATAAGAGACTAAGTGTCTCATTTCTCTCCAAAAAATTGCTCCTAACCCGAGCCAACCAATCTAACACAACGTAATGAAGCTGAACCGCAAATAATGAAGCAGAAAAGGGGGAAATAGGGCTAAAATCTCGGAATGACCGGCGGGGTCGTTACACTTTCTCAATAATATCATAAGGATTCCCTACTTTGATATGCCGTTACGTGTTTTTCACAATAGAAGTTTGCTAGAGGGATTTTTAAGAGAATCGACTCAGGTATGTTAAGGCTATTCCTTATTTATTTTGGCATGATCCATATGATACAAACAAAATGAGCAAATGCACAATTTCCATAAATTACTCTATTCATAGAAATGCTAGAGATGCTTATGTTCTTGATTCCCCATGTGTCATATTATTCTATCACCTGTTCATGAGTCTCACAAAATACGTAAGTTAATAAAGTTTACTTCATGATATTAATCAAAGTCATAATGGTCTTCTAACACTCCGAAAGATTTTATTGACGTAACTTCTCATGCACTACATTCATTTATACAAGTACATTGGCTCATGAGCAAATGGCGTTATATACGCGTATATATATATATGTGTATATATATATATATATATATATATATGTGTGTGTGTGTGTGTGTGTATATATGTGTGTGTATATATATATATATATATATATATGTGTATATATATATATATGTGTGTGTGTGTGTGTGTGTGTGTATAAGATATGGGAAAAGGATACGATGTTATATACACACTACTACCTGATGAGGTGGTTTACGTTAATGATTTTGCCCACAGTGGCCAAGATGATATGATGGGATGCCCTCAGAGGCTTGATGATGTTATGAACACATGTACCTATACATGACATGAAATTCATACGCATATGTATGACACCATA
Organism: Nicotiana knightiana; assembly: GCA_005239525.1. Taxonomy (NCBI): domain Eukaryota; kingdom Viridiplantae; phylum Streptophyta; class Magnoliopsida; order Solanales; family Solanaceae; genus Nicotiana; species Nicotiana knightiana. The sequence continues at coordinate 182,958 of ML399987.1, read as the reverse complement.
AGTATTTCATAATTTATAGAGTTATCCAGACTTACAGGTTGAGTCATTTATTCCATGTTTCTTCCATGTCTTTTATATACTTATTTATGTGCCTTACATACTCGATACATTATTTGTACCGATGTCCTTTTGTTGGGGATGCTGCATTCATGCCTGCAGGTATAGATAATCATTTTGACGAGCCCTCATATTAGACGAGGTTAGCATTCAGCGAAGGATCAGTAAGACTCCACCTCATTCGGAGTGAAACCGAGTCTATGAGTCATCGTGTCAGAATTTTTCTACAGGCTTATAGGTAGGTCGGTACCCTGTCCCATTTGATGTCAAATACTCTTAGAGGTTTTGTAGACAGAGTTTCATTTCGTACAGTATGTCAGAGGCCTTGACGACCTATAAGTATTCATGTTTTAAGAAAGATGGTTCATTGATACAGTGCTTTCCCACTTATAGTTATACATTAAGAGTTGTGGCCATGTTGGCCCAATTACCAATGATAGTACAATATGAAAGATATGTTATGTTGGTACTCGGTCGAATAAGGCACCGGGTGCCCGTCGCGGCCCGTCGGTTTGGGTCGTGATAGTGCACTACCTACCTCATATCAAGGATGGACTCGCTGAAGTACATCTTTCAAAAAGCCATGCCTGCACGCAAGTTAGCAAAGTGGAAAATAGTGCTACGCGATTTCGACATCTATTATGTGACTTAGAAGGCAGTCAATGGGCAAGCATTGGCCGATCACTTGGCAGAGAATCTCGTAGATGGATAATACGAACCATTGAAGATGTAATTTTTAGAAGAGGAAGTGTCGTTTGTAGGTGAAGATATTACTGAAACATAAGACGGATTGAGTTGCTGGTAATCGGAGAGTGGGCATCAGAGCCATTTTAGTATCAGAAACTGTTCAAAATTATCCGATATCCACAAAACTCAGGGTCCCATGCACCAAAAATACGGCAGAATATGAGGCTTGCATCTTGGAACTCAGGTTGGCCATCAACACGAACAGTCTGAAGTTCCTGGTAATTGGAGATTTAGATCTATTAGTAAACCAGATAATAGAAGAATACGCTTCCAAAAACACTAAAATATTGCCATACTTTAATTGTGTACAATCGTTAATCAAGAGGTTCACAAAGATAGAATTCAAACATGTTTCAAGGATTCAGAATGAGTTCACAGATGCACTGGCTACCTTGTCTTCCATGATACAACATCCAGACAAGAATTTCATTGATCCTAGTTTATTGTGCTCATGTGGAAGAAAAGTGACGGAAATCCATGGTTCCACGATATCAAGGAATACTTAGAGAAAAGAGAATACCTAGAGAATGCTACACATATTTTGAAGCGCACGCTTTAAAGATTGGCCAACAACTTCTTTCAGAGTGGAGGAATTATGTATAGAAGGACCCCTGACTTGGGATTGTTGCTATGTGTCGATGCCAAGGAGGCATCTAGATTGCTCAAAGAAATACATGCTGGAACTTGCGGACCTCACATGAACATGCTGATATGATACAACTACAGCCCATTGGCCAAGAAGCTACTAAGAGCAGGGTATTTCTGGATGACCATGGAGACAAAATGTATCAAATATGTTTAAAAGTGTCACCAATGCCAAATACATGCTGATATGATACAACTACAGCCCAACGAACTCAATGCAGTAAGCGCTGTCTCCATCCTTTGCACGAGGCTAAGCATTGCCTCCATCATTGAATAAGTCTAAGCACTTATTTCTCTTACATGAGACTAAGCACAATCGCCACTCTTGCTGCATAGGGCTAAACATTTCCCTCATTCTTTGCATAAGTCCAAGCACTCACTTCCGTTGCATGAGACTAAGCACTGCCTCCATTATTGCATAAGGCTAAATACTGCATGAGACTAAGCACTCTTTCCACTACATTGCATGAGGCTAAGCACTGCCTCCATTATTTCATAAGGCTAAGCACTTCCTTCCCTTGCATGAGGCTAAACATTGTCTCCATTCTTTGCATGAGGTTAAACATTGCCTCTGTCATTGCATAAGGCTAAACACTGCCTTCATTCACATAGGATTAATCATTGCCCTCATTATCTGCATAAGGCTAAGCACTGCCCTCATCTCACACAAGGTTAAGCACCGCTTCTCTTCATTCTTGCATGTGGCTAAGCATTTCCTATTTCCTCTATCAAAAAATTAACATTGCCGCATCTTTGCATTTCACGGAATGAAACATCGCCACATTGTCTGAAGGCATCATAGTTTTAGGGAATCATCCTCATAGTCCGAATACATCATGCCATGGCCGTATGATCTCTTAAAATTTCATATCATTATTCAAAGGCGTCATCATCCAGAGGCACCATTTTCATGGGCTGCGAATAATACATCCCATGTTTTCGTACGTAAAAGTATATCGCAAGTCAATTGATGTAAGATATGAATTGAGATCATCTATGAAAGTACATAAATAAAGTTAATCGTGTTACCTTAGACGTTATAAATACTTATGATCATGAATACCAAGTACCAAAAAGGTTTGACGTCTTAGAAGCTAAATGAAATGAAGAAAATAAGTTTCGTCAAAAGTTTACAAGTTGAGAATGTTATAACATGTTCTTTTGGGGTGAGACTAGGGTTCTTAACATGATAAGGAGGTTTTGTTATGAGTATGATAGTCGTGTGTTATATTTTGAAGTCAACGAAGTTTTGGAACAAAAGTCGTGAAAGTCATCACAAGTTACGTTCATAAGTTTTAGTGAAATTTGGGTCAAATGTAACTTCGATTTTCTACCAATATACTTAGACTTACGGGGTGTTACACACATAAAACTGAAGATCTATGAGTGCATTTTCTAATGCATTAAACTGTTTGTCAATACGACATCGGAGTAGAGAGATATATGCATTTTTGCGAGACTGCTGTAAGGACCCATAAAATTATTAACCAAAAAAAAAGAAACTCGGGGTTTCGTAGTGCCAAGTTAGATTCCTGCATTATTATTGTAGAAATTATTCACGGTTAGCAAGCTTGTCGCGGTTCGGAATTTTTGGATTGAACAGTACCCTACGAACTGAGAAGAAAATGTTTATGAGATTTACGGATTTCTGCGGCCCATTATGCGGCCGCATAATCACTCAGCGGACCGCATAATGGCCGTAGAGTGAAGCAGAAAATCTGGCCAAATTGAGGCCACTTTTGCGGTCGATTATGCGATCACATAATCAATATGCGGACCGTACAATGGCCGCATAATCTCTCTTGGGTTTCCGCAAAAGGAGTTCTGTGGTGCATTATGCGAACGTATAACAGGTATGCGGATCGCATACTTAGTCAGAAAATTCATCTTCTTGGAGGCTATTTCCGCGGTCACTTTGTGTACTGCATATCCATTATATGGTAGCATGGGCACTCATTTTATTAATTTAAAACCCGACCCCCATTCCGTTGAAACATACCCTTAGGCAATTTTTATCATATTTTTCTGATAACTAGAGTGAGAGAAAGAGCTTTAGAGTGAGAAGGTGATCCTCATCCAATACCCCTCGATTCTTTCTTGAAATTTGAAGATCTATCAAGGAAAGCAACCTAAGCCTGCACTATAGAGGTAAGAATCTATACCCTGTACTCTAAATTCATAAATCTAGTAAAAAAAGGGAATAAATGGTGAAGTAAATATTCGGTGTGGGGGTTAAGTTTCTTGCATGCATGTATCCCTAACGTAGGAAGGAAGGTTGTAAACTAAGGATGGGTGGAAGAACAGTAGAATGTTTCATAAAAGGACCTAAGAACAGTAATGTACACCTAGTGTTTGGAAAAAATCTCTAATGAGCTAGAGTTACGACCATTCTACTAATTTCGGGTTCAATTTTGTTATATGATTAGAATAGATTGAAGTTGCTAAAACCGGGATCATCTAAAATCTCTAAAGAAAACTCAATTAAGGTATAGATGGCTAAGCCTCTTCTTCTTAGAATCAAAGTCACGGCGTACGAATAATTGGCGTAAGTTCCGACTTGACCATTCTAGAATTGATTGCCATAATGTGTTGGGTAGAAAGATTTATGTTCCATCTAAGTATTTTCTATGAAATCATGCTATTTGAGAATGTGATTATGATCTCCATGCTTTTCCCTTTATGTGTGCAACGCCTTACATGATAGTACTTATCGACATAGTTGATGATGTTATTTGAAGAATTAAAAAGGGAAAGACTTAAATTGTAAAACGCGTCCAAGTGCCAAGAACTACTTAATAAACGAGGTTGTTTGTACCATGTAACGGAAGATGAGAAAGAAATTGTGAATTGACTGAACAATTGAAAGAGGTTATGTCCCAAGTGAGATGGCTTAGCTTATCGGACCGAGGTCGGATGCCATTTTGTACACATGGTGGCATTTGTGTTGGAATTATTGACTTAAATTTTGGATATGGATATATCTCACTTAATATGACTTAGCCGGTCGGGCCGAGACCGGACTCCGTGTAAAAACACGGTGGCATTATGAGTTGTGGCACTTGGCACTAAGAATTATTAACCTAAGAAGATGGAAAGACTGAATTGAAAACTATGTGATCCTTACTTGGTGTTCTTTGTATTTTTGTGAAGAACTATTTTATTATTATGATTTCTTTCCCTTTATTTCATTGTTCATTCTACTAAGATTGGTGTTTGACTTACATACTAGTACAATTCAACAGTACTAACGTCTCTTTTTCCGGGGACGCTACATCTTTGAATGGATGTAGGTGGTTCCATCCCAGACAACGTTGATCGACGTAGTGGTGCCCTCTCTCTCTTTCTCCTCAAAGCAGTATTGGTGAGCCTTGTTTCTTCTCGGGGTTATGTGTAGTATATGTTGTTCTTCATTTGTATAAGTTACCACATTTTGAGGTATAGCCGAGGCCTTGTTATCGGCATTGTCATGTTTGTCTTATGTATCTTTAGAGGCTCCGTAGACGTTTATGTGGGTCATGTATGGGTGTCGGGGTGGTCATTAGATGAAGTTGTATTTTACAACTCTTTTCCACTAAATTGTAAACCGTATGTAATTTTTGGAACTTAGCTATGGCATAATGTATATGAGGAAGAGTGCACTAGTATTCGTTGGTATATTCGTAAAATTGATCTCTCCTCTGATTAAAAAATGGTGATGCGTTCTCTTTTTAGATTATGAATGAATCGGGTAGGTAAGGTTTAGTAGGCTTGCTCGACCGGGTTCACTCGGTTGAGCGCCAGTCTCTCTCCCCAAGGTTGGGGCATGACAACTGCGCAGACTGCTAGGTGACAAGTGGATGTGTCACCTACTTGCTTAAATGAGAGGATTAAATATACCCCAAAAGGGTTATTTCGGGTCGTCCAATGATCCCATTTAACGGCTTATATCCTGAAATATAAAACTCATTATATAGCACAATAACCAGACATAAACCCCTGCAAATATCCTCCAAAAAATTGCACACAAACCCTAATTGATTTTCTCTACTTTTCAAGTTCTAGTTGGAGGAAAAACCTAGATTTTGAAGATCCAAGATAGGAGCTGAATTATTCAACAAATAAGGTAAGTTTACTGCTCTCTTTAATCCATTTTTTTCTGCTGGAAAGGTATGGTAAGTCGTTCTATAATTGTATGAACTCAACGAACGGTGTTGGATTGCATGTTTTACTACTGTTTTAGGGAGTTTTTGATGAGAATGGGTGTGGATAAACACCACATAAGGTGGTGGGATGATCGTTCGTCGTAACATTTTCAGGCTTTTTGACACTACTACGGTGGTTGTTTTGGGTATGAAAAGATTGGGGTGTGTTGGGATATTTTGTTGTATTTTGTGGTGTATATAAGGTTGGAAAATAATGTATATATGTTGTTATTGTTGTGTTCTTGTGTTGTTGGTGTTATCTTGAATTTGGAGGAAGTAAGGATTATAGGGGAGATGCTGCCTATTTTAATACAAAATAAGCTTGTCGTTCGTTGTACGATAGTTGTACCTTCCATAACTTGATGATAGTAATGTAATCGCTGTTGTGGATTAAGGTGCAAAGAGATGAGTTTAACTTGGTTATTGACATATTATGATAAGATATGTTATGGCTAAACCTTTCCTTCATTTTGGCATAATCCAGTAACTACATATGTTTGATAACGAGACATAAAGAGAAGTTCATATTACTGAATTTATTTATATTGTCCTAGTCTCATACGTTACAACATTCTCCCTTATTGAGATTTAATATTCAGTTTAGTTTTGTCTTCCTTCAGCCAAGAGAGCAGAGAGTCTAATAAATATACGCTATTACAGTATTTTCACCACTATTGAGATTTAGTCGATGGACAGGGCCCTATTGGGAAACCTCCGATCAGATGGTAAATTATACACCGAGCCTACTGTGGTCGAGCACTAATGAGCAAGCCCTGAATGACCGATATATAGAGCCTAGTACGACCGAGAGCCTATGAGCGAGCCTACGACAGAGCAGTTACACATACCGCGCCTTATATGGCCGGGCAACTATTTTACTTACTATATTGAGAGAGTTGATCAATATCAACAGGTAAGCATATCTTCAGATTATATTTGACTCCTTGTTACTTTCAGTTATTATATTATCGGTTCAGTTCAGCTTTCAGTTATTCTATTGTCTTACATACTCGGTACATTATTTCGTTCTAACGTCTCTTTTGGTGGGGACGCTGCATTTCATGCCTGCAGGTCCTAATAGACAGCTGGATAGAACTTCGCAGTAGACAAAGACAAACATCAGCTTGGTTGGTAAGCTCGACTTCCCCGGAGTTACTAGGTCTAGAACTTGGAGTCCATTTTTTATACAGGTTTGATGGTAGGTCAAGGCCCTGTCCCAACCATTATACATACATGTCTACAGGCTTGTAGACGAGTCCTATATAGTTTATATATCAGTAGATGTTCATGGCGGCCTCATCAGCCTACACAGTTTCTATATATATATATATATATATATATATATATACTCTTAGGTATGTTTATTGTAAGGCCACAAAAAATTTCGGTAAGTAATTTAGGATTTCGTGGTGCCAGGTAGGCTAATTATAATTTTATATGTGCTATTAATATGATGTATATCAATTGGATATGGTGATAAGTTTATAAGTCATAGTATAAGTTATTTGGTGTCTAAGGAGAGGCGTTAGTCTAAGCCAAGTTGAAAAATTACATAATCGGCTAAAAATCCAAATGAGTACGCATAAGTCCAAACTTCAGACGAGCATATCTACATATATATATTAGGTGTTATGTGATGAACAACCTATAAAAAAAATCTTCTAGTCTAGTTTCTAACACTTCAAACCGTTCATCATTTGGACACTCCTACAAATAGTTATGACCAAATTACCAAAGGCTGGCATAATGCAATTCAGCAGCCATTCTGCGACCATTTTGCGACCGCAGAAGTGGTTATGCGACCGCAAAATTGTCGCAGACCTGTCCAGTTAAGCCCAAATATTAGCACCAATTTCGTGATCCATTCTGCGACCCACATACCCGTTCTGGAGTACATTCTGCGACCGCAAACTCGATTTTGGAGGCTTCTTTTTCCTATTTTCCTAACCTGACCCCATTTTGATAAATAGGCTTTGGGGATTTATTTGGGGCTATTTTCTAGTAAATCTAGAGAGAGGTGAGAGCATTTTAGAGAGGGAATGAAGAACCTAACATCCTAATCATCCACTCTTGCACAAATTCTCAAGAATTAAGTAAGCAAATCTCTAGCTCTCTATCTTTCCTGGTAAGTCATACTTCTAAGATTTCATATAAGAGGTTATGAGTTCATATACATATTGTTGGGCTGGAAATAGGTCATGCATGTGACACCAAGTTATTGTATGGGGGGATTAATGAACCATTATGGTAGTTTCTTATTGAAATTTGTTGAAAAAGGAAGTGAATACAATTTTAGATCCTTGTAGTCTATTTTTTCATGATAGGTGTTTGACAAAATTCCTTGGAGAGTTATACCATGGAAATGCCTCTGATTATTAACCGATTTTCGATATCTTCCTATTGATTGTTATTGCTAGACGTGTTGGTGCGTTGTGGTAACATAATGAAATCCCAAACAAGATATGTTGGCTAAACTTTCTCTCTCGGAATGGAATTCCAAAATGTTTCCGTATGTTTAAGTATGATCGACTCAAAATCCCTAATTTCTACATTCTGGGTTATCTCCTATAAACTTATAAACTTGATTATTTCGAATGAGCTTATTATCGAAAAATAGAGGTTTAAAGTATGGTTTTCTAATTAAAATGGTATGGTTTTGAGTCGTATTCTAAATGAAAACTAGTATACAAATTTGGATGAGGAAACTTCGATATGCCTAATACTCCTAATTGCTCCTACGCGTACCTAATGACTTGATTCAGTATGTCTTGCTGTTGACAATCTACAAAGATGTTTAAAAATGAAATAGAGTGTGGCCAACGTGCCAAGAATATAAACTATAATTTTTGCTAATGGTACCAAGGATTATGAAATGAGCCCCGACTCAACTGTTTTAAAACGACTTCGAAAACAGAATTGCCTAAAAGCTGTTGGTACTCAATCCATGCCCATATGTTGTTGTTTTAATTAGTGCCTTGTCTTATAATGTATTCAATGTGATTCGAGTTCTTACATACTTCGGTGTTGAAATTGTATATTGTCGTGATTGGGAAGGAGTAATTCAAGAATAATTGGTGTATTTCTTGTTTATGACTTTGATGTGTATTTCTATTGCTGGTTAGTATGCCCCAATCTTTGGGAAGAAACCATTGGTGTTTAAAGTTTCCATTGCTAATGAACTTGAGGCATATGAATTCTGAAATACTTTATACATTAGTAATTGGTGATGATCCTTGAAATTAAAATAAGTGAAAGTATGAAAAATCAAATGCGGCCATCGTGCCATGAATAAAGAACCTTGTGAGAGACCCAAAGAGCCTAGGAGATATTGTTAGTATGAATGGTTGAAAATACTAATAAAGATCTATATAATGTGAAAGATTCTGAGATGAATACATTTCCATTTATATTACCTTTGTGTTCAAACCAAACTAAAATTGATTTTGGGAGTATCATTAGCAAAACCGAGGAAGGGTGGGTCATAAGGCCCATACCTGAAACTACACGTACCGGTGTAGGGGTGGATTTTGATTTGGGAATGAAATTGAAATATTTGTGAAAATGTGATATTTCCCTAAATTGGGATGAAACTGGTACATGTGAATTGGAAAAGAAAAAGGCAACCCACATGGCATATGTGGGAAGGCGGCCTAGCTGATCGGGTGGAGATCAGACTCCATGTTGCGCACATAGTGGTACTACTCATGTAACAACTTTCTTGTGCATCATCATATCAAACCACATTGTCCATGGGGAGATGGCCTTTCCGATCGGGCTTGATCGGACACCTTGCTAACAAACAGGGTGGAATATCGATGCTAATCATCTCCCAACCCAAATATATATATATATATATATATATATATATATACACACACACACACACACACTATTTTCATACTTTGAAAATTGTTATGTTTCAATTGGTTATTTCGATATTGTTGATTGTCACTTGTTGTTTCTATGTGTTGTATTTCCCTGTATGGACATTCTATTTTGAAAGAGGACTTTTAGCTATACATACTAGTGCTATTCGACGGTTCTAACATCCCTTGACGGGTGCGCTGTATCTTTAATTGATACAGGTGGTTCCACAGCAGGCGACATCGATCATTGATAGCAGTATACACTTCCCAGCTGTCTTGGTGAGCCCCACTTCATTTTGAGGTTTTGAACCTTTTGTTCTTCATGTATCTATTGTTCATTTTATATGTTTTTAGGTATATCCGGAGCTTTGTTGACGGCATTTCCTTATTACCCTTCAGTTGTACTTAGAGGCTCCGTAGACAATTTGTGGGTGGTGCTTGATGTTGGGAGTCGAGCTATAAATGTTGGTATTAGCAAGAATATATTTTTCATTAAATCCATAAACATGTACTATTTTGTTAATATGAATGAAGTTGTTAATGGAAATGAAATGGAAGTCGTAATGAAATACTTTCTGAATTTGATTAATGGAGTTCATCTCCTATTTATTCATGAATTTGTTTGGGTAGAATGAAATCTAACAGGCTTGCTCAATCGGGTTTACTCGGTTGAGCGCCAGTCACGCTCCTCGATTTTTAGGGCATGGAAAACTTGGTATCAGAGCCTAAGATTTCAAATAGTCCTAGGATGTCAGAGCCGCGTCTAGTAGAGTCCTTCTTATTGATGTGTTGCCGACCACATCAATACGTTGGAGGCTACTTGGACATTTAGGAATAATACCTTTCTTTGATATTCTATATCGTGCGGTAGAGCTCAATATAGGGAGCTAATTTCCACGTTATGTCTCATTTTCCAAATGAGTAACCAACGAGTTCGAAGCAGCAAGGAAGGAATAACCCCGCTGTTGAATATGGGGGCAATTGCACAAGATTTCGTTGGGAGAATGCGTCAAGCTGTTGAGGGATTGGAAGAACTTGTTGCTAAGGGAAGTGTCCTTGTTCCTACCAATGTCACCGCACCGCCAGATCGTATGATTAGAGCATCAAAGAATCGGTACTAATGAGCCAGATTATTCAGTTTTCTAGAAGCGTCACTTGGGAAGATGTTGGATGAATCTTGAGATATGTTACAGTTGTGGAAAGAGGGGGTACAAGAATAATAAATTCCCTAGGTCGGGTACACCTATCCCAGCCTGCCCGGTATGTGGGAAGGAACATTTGACGTCGTGTTATGAGTATCCCCTGCAACATGTTTGGGGTGGTAGATCTGTGCAATTCCAAGGGCCCGCACAGTAAACTGGTACTGGAATTGTTACTCCCACATTGGAAGCTTGGAAGAAGAATAAGGGGGAAGTTTATAATGTATGAAAAAATGGTGAATATCAGGTTAGTGGGGCGAATCAGTTTAGTGGACCTCGTCCTCGTTGTGTGAAGTGTGGGAGATGTCATCCGGGAATATGTCACTATGGTACCAATGTATGCTACAAGTGTAGTATGTCGGGTCACATTCGAAGAAATTTTCATTCATCTCGCCGGGTCATGGGTAGGGGTATGGCACAGCCATCCAGTTCTACAACTACTTCATCTAAAACGTCTCCCCCAGCTCGAGTCACTATAGCGCTCGCAGGGTATGGAGAAGTTAGGGATGGTATTCAGGGCCCGGGAGGCCCAACATGTTCTATGCTATGAGGAGGCATCAAAGGTTAGAGGCTTTTCCGGGTGTGGTTACAAGTATATTGACTTTCAAATCTCCTGACGTGCATGCTCTTATTGATTCCGATTCCACTTTGTCATATGTTAATCCTTATGTTGCTATGGGACTTAGGATAAAGTCAGGACAACCTTATGAGCCATTCTTTGTATCTACTCTTTGAACGAGGCATATCATTCGTAAAGCCTCTTTAACACAATTATCTTACTTACGGCCTCTTAAGAAATTGAGTCCTATAATAACTTCTTGAATTGAGTCATAATCCAAGGGTAATACTTCCTACTTGCTTCCCTAAATTCTCAACAAGGGACTACACCTGATGAATTTCTTACAGAACCTTTTCAATCAAACGGATAACATCTGTTAACTTGTGGTTACGCACTCACCCTCATAAGAGCTTACCTATGTGGTGTCAAATTCAATGTAAAGGAGCCCAGTGTGGTGATCCTTCTCGAGTCACTCTTTTCTCTCTAGTGTATATGGCATCTGTGGCTTGAACAATCACTCTGCTCTCTTGCGAGTATCGCCATGAAACCTTTTCCCTGTCTAGTAACATTAGAGCATATGTCAGCTCCTATCACATGTGTGCATGTTAATTGAAGAGGTCGTTCGTCCGTATAAAGTTTCTGAGAAATCTGAGGTTTTCACAAATCCGTCACAGGAAGATCTTCTCTTTGCCCATTGTAGTATGGCTCTCGTGCCCACTTAGATCATTTCGTAGTAAGTATCTCACCTTGTTCCTAATATCGTAGTTGCCCGTGAAATGTCCTGGTATTGCAGCCTGAGAATTATTATGGAAAAAACGTGTCAATCTCATAGAAAAGTGTTCCTTCTCTCTCACCGATACATGATTTCATCACAACATTTAGATGTCCTGGCTATGTGGTTTCACTCGTGAAAGGGTTAAGATTTAAATGTTATAGGTTTTGGCATATATCATAAGCATTTTGACTTGGAAGACAAGTTGTGGTATCCTTAGTTCTCTCATATAGGATCAACTAGTGGCAATGGTTAAGCTCTTAGTATGATAATAGTCTGAGAGGTGTTCAACTTCTTTTTCATCCTCATGGGCTTGTGGCATAGATTCCTTGTGTCAGTTAATGTTAGGAGTGTAGTTCAACCGCATGTATTTGAAACCCATATCTTATTCAAGGTGCTAGAGTATTCTCATTTTTTTTTTGATAAACTAATCTTCCCTACACTCCAGAGGACGACTGGTGTCACGTACTTGAATATTCCTCTTTAATGATTTCTATTGCTGATATGCTAGCTAACTCTATGCCTCATTTTTCAAATCAATGATGTCACCCCAATGATTAATCAGGCTAATTTTATTAGTATCTCGAGCCTCCTGTCCCTGTTTGTGGTAAATCTATGGAGGGTGTAGGTTCAAGCATGCCAAAAAGGAAGCGTCATTCCTCGATCATTCATATTAGGCAGGAACCCTATAGTCATGTTCATTCTAGCCCATCAAAGAGTAATGGTTAAAGGTTGCCAAGGGTTAATTCGGGTGTCCGACATAGAGATTTAGAGTTAAAGAAAGTGAGCAAGTTGCTCTCAAGATTTTCTCCATGATGATACTATGCGAATTGCTATTGAAGGTAAAGTAGATGTAGTGCACTTTGGAATTTATGGGAATCTCGAAAGAAGTGGGCCAAGCTATGAGTGTTATGTCTCCCTATCATTGCCCTCCATGTACCTGGTGTTTCATGTGTCTATGTCTAAGGAGGTAATTGAAAATCTTTTGTATATTGTTCCGGTGGGAACTGTTGGGAGTGAAAGTAATGGGTAGTCGGCTTATGAATAGTAGCTAATTGTAATCCTGGATTAAACAAGGTTGAAAGTTGTGGAATAAAGAGAGTGCCCTCCGTCAAGTTCTATAGCAAGGTTCGTGCCGAGGAAGTCACCTTGAAGGCCGAAAGTGTTATGGAAGGAAAAGTATTTTTCGCTTATTTGTATATCATATGGTTGTGAATTAAGAGGTATTTTATTTTTTTGTGATTTAGGTATGTGCAACTCATGTCCAGATATTGATTTTGATAATGTAACGCCAGTTATGTGGAAGATTTTTGTTATGGGTATATTGTGTTATTTACTTGGTTACAGATGTGTTGCTAGGATGATTTTGGTGGTTCTCTGGCAGGTGGATAGGCCCAATTATAGACGAAAATCTTCCGAAATTTCGGTAAAATTTGGGATTTAGTAAAAAATTTGGGAGTTTGAGGTATGTGAGAAAAAGTGTCACGACCCAAACCTATGGGCCACAACGGGCACCCGGTACCTTAGTCAACCGAGTACCAACATAACGTATCTTTTCATGTCATACTTATCATAGATAACTGAGTCAGAAGGCTGCCATGAGATAAGAGGAATACAACATGTGATACCAACTTATACATAAGACATATGGGCCTATAAGACTAAAATAACCACTCGTATATACTGAACATAGGCCGACAAGGCCATACAAAATTTTATGTATATGACATCTGTCTACAAGCCTCTAAGGATACATAATTTTCCTAAATGTCGAGACAGAGTCCCACCATACCAAACAATACACGTCTAAATGATACTAACCAAACAAGCAACTCCGAAGAAAATGGAGTGCACCAACATCTTCCGCTGATTTGATAGCCTACTAAGAGGGCTCTCGACCTGTGTATCGGGACATGCGGGCATGAAATGCAGCGTCCCCAGGAAAAAGGACGTCAGTACGAATAATATACCGAGTATGTAAGGCACATAAATAAGTACATAACAGAAATGAAAGAATTATAGAGTAAATTACTCAACCTCTAAGTCTGGATAACTCTGTAAATCATGAAATAATTATAGGGTCGTGCATATGTGTATGCATGTCATTTCGTGCATAGGTACATGTTTCATAACATCATCAGTCCTCTAAGGTCATCCCATCATATAATCTCGGCCACTGTGGGCAAAATCATCAACGTATACCAGCTCATCAGGTGGTGGTGCGTATATAACGCCGTAACCTTTTTCCATATCCCATATATATAATATACATATATACGCGTATATAAATCTATCTGATCATGGGTCAATGTACATGTATAAATGCATGAAATGCAAAAGAAATACGTTAATAAGATTTTCTCGAAATGCCATAAAAATCAATATGCTTTTCGGATATACTTTATCAAATACGTATTTTTTTGAGACCCACGAACAAAAGATATAATAATAATTCACATGGGGAATCTAGAGTAAAGACACACCTAATATTTCTATGAATAGAGTCATTTATGAAAGTTGCGTATTTTGCTCGTTTCATTTGTATTATTTGGATCATAACAAAAAGAAAGAAGGGATAGCCTTAACATACCTAAAATAGGGAAAAATCCGTATGATATTCTTGGAAAAGGTTGCACCGTACTCCTTTAGAACCACAAAGTCTTACGGTGCTAATAATTCTCACTGGAATTGAGTCGCAAGAAATTTTGTTGGAATATTTTTGCATTAGCATCTGTTTTTGAAATGCTTTGAATTTGAAAGAAAGGTATATGATCTCTCACTTTTCTTTAATAAAATAAAGAAATATACATTCTCTTTCTTGGAAAGAAAACATGTTCAAACGTGGCTGCTGGAAAATAAGGCTAATGATGTGAAATTAGTACACTCAGAAGGTGAAAATATGGACATAGTGCCTTATCTCTCTATCTATACCAAATGTAAGTTAGGCATCTCCAAGTGAAACCAAACTTGTATAAATGAAACAAAGAATGTCTTTATATGTTAATGTCTCACTAATTTAGTTATCCACCTAATAAAGAATGAGTAAGAGTGATAGCTTTAGGAAGGGCTTGCTGCCGCCACATGGGAGTAGGGTGGGAAAGTTTAATCTTTATCCACTTATTAGGTAATTAGGTAATATCCCATTACCCGGTAATTAATCAATTACCCGCATAATTAAGAATTATCTTAAATTACTTAAAATCTACTTATTTTTAATATGCTTTGTACATCCTACTATCATGGTCATATGGTACCTTGTATGGTACTAGTCCATAAATATCGGGTATTAATGCTCGGCCCGAATTTTATCCCAACATGTTAAACTTAGACGAAAATTTCTTTTTCTTTGACTTGCTTCCCCTCTCACCTACACGGATTTACTCATCACTTGTTTAAAATAGCATAATCTTTATAATCTCCGAATAATCTTTTCCTTGGACTAATGTCAATTAACTTACGACAAATTCAACGTACAATACTACATGGAGCAACATCGTCGTAATTTAATACTGCGAAACATAACATCATCGTAATGTAGTACTGCAAGGCATAATAGCGGTAATAATATAATACTGCGGGACGTAACATCGACGTAATTTTGCCGGGCGTAACATCATTCCCCTCTTTGGAACATTCGTCCTTGAATATTGACTGATGCTCTTATCATTTTCATAACTTATAGCTCTTGTGAATACCTTAACACTCTCCTTGCCATTTAGGCAGTTGTTCTGTGAATAAATTCAAAGGCCAGGGCATTCCCCTCTTTAGGCCTCTTTCCCCTGCCATGACTTGAACGAATTCCTTCCAGTATCATAACTGTGTCTACCTTCTATCATGCAACCTCTATGATACTGACCTTGCAAGTGTGCCTATGCGACTCTCCTCTCCTTTTTCCTCTAGCTTTTAGCCAATTTCCAGGCCTTACTTTGTAAACATATACAAAGCTTAATATGATACCTCTCTGAGCATCTATAGGTGTACTGAAGTTCTTCACTCGGTACTTTGTAGAACTTGCGAATATGGCCATATCTTATTTTGTAGACCTGGTTATCCAGTCGTATGACTTTACTGCATCTACGTAGTACATACTATACCATAATTCTTATTTCAATTTATCATTACTGAGGTCTGCAACCAACTCCAGGTTACTCTCGTTGGTTATCCTTATGACTGATGGTCTAATATCATCTCAAATTGTTGAACTTTTACCTATCTATTGTTGATTCACCTTAATGTTTATTCATCATCTACCACTGATAACTTGATCTTTTATGTAACACCGCCGCTAGGGATCGCATCTCATTGAGGATATCAGGAGTAGTTACATTGATCCTAGGGGTGATACTATTCTTCCATAACCGTACTTTATAGCATCCATATGTAACTTACCTTATATGGATATTTTAGCCCTTTACAATTCATGAAATCCTCTTCCTCTAATTGGCTTTATCGTAGAGTTGTTATAGAATATAATGTTTGTTCTATCTCTCTTGCACCTCTAATATTAAGAGTGATTCTGATATGTTATCAATCATGTTTCCTATAACTTCTGGGTCAAAATATCAGATTCCTGATTTACTTCATTGATGTAACTCTTTAGTTTCCTCCTTCTTCTGATCGGCCTTTATGTTGGTTTAACTCATCTACCGATCTGTGGTTCATTGTATTAGTTATTCTGTTTATCCTTTCATGGGTGCCGAGGAATATGCATAATACAATCCCTTAACAGTTTAATCTTTCACAAAATCCTGGCTCAATTCTTTCTTTTAACGTATACCAAAATCTTCTACGGCTGTATATGCTGCATGTATAAAACTCCGAACCCTTAAGTGCGTTCATAACGTAACCAACTCTGGATCATTGATCGGATAATTTCTTTCGTTACATCATAGATTTCTTTCAACTTATGCTATTACTTTTCCTTGTCTTTCTGCCCCCTTGTTACGTCCATACTTAGCTTATCATAGTTCCCACACATGCCAGAGTTTTGGTGCAACTCATATGATCTTGAATATTTCTTATAGTTTTACTTCCCGCTCATTAACCATGGTAGGTGCAACCTTCTTTTGGAGTGCATACAATTTTGTAGTTAGACTGTTGTTACACAACCATTTCCTCTTTAGGTTACTATGCTTTGGTTAAAGCCTTCTTCCTTATTTTTGCAACTAGTCTTTCGTTGTAGTACATAGGGAGGATCCTCTAACTCTTGTAAAGTTGTGAGCTTATTACATTGTATACCTGATGGACTTTTTTGATGTTCTTCCTTGCCTATAATTATTCGTAGTTACTTAATTACACCCCCTTGTGCTTGTATGGTTTATTCTAAACTTGATATTTTGACTAACATCCTAGTGTCACTCTTTTTTATCTCTGTAAAACTCATATGGTACCTTTAACTACCCCAACTCCTATCTAAATATTCCTTAATGATCAAGATGTCATAACTCGAGGCTGAATTTACTATATTGGGTTTTACTATGTTTATCTAACACGATCTGCTGATTTGTCTATATCATCTTGTCTAGCCATAGCTAGGCTCTTCCTGAATCAACTACTAACTACTCGTTGGCCTATTCCTGTATTAATATTCAACATAGTCTTTCATGAGTTATTTTCTCTGTCTTAACTTACCTCTTGCACTGGCTCCTTGTTAATCAATAACATCTCGGGCAGGAACCCTTACTTCCTCTCCTTGATGTCGTGTTTGCATAATGCTCTGGAGTCGTAGTATATCTAGAGGATTCAGATAAACGCAATCTCATTCCTTTCTCATTTTTATCACATTCTTCCTTTACAATTCCATAGTTACTAGAACCACTTAATTTTGACTTAATATCACGTCACTCCATATTCTCCCCTTTATGGGAGTACTAAAATATAGCGCTACGACGATCTACCTATACATGTTTTACCTCTTCATCTTTGGTGTCTTTTCACATCATCGATGACCCTTACTCGCCTTGCGGCAATCCTTCTGTACCAATGATAACAAAATTCCTTACTCGTAAGGGTGATACTTTATGTAACTAGTACATACACTCCATTAAGCTTAACTTTTCTCACATTGCTTTCTTTAGGGAAGCGTCTTCCTGAATGACCATTTTCTGAATTTCTCATGAATCTTCCTCTGTTGTCCATTCTACTATCACCGGAACAAAATCTGAAATTTTCATGATGCGGACTATTATTAAATCACTCAGTCCCTAATTCATATTTAGTTTATCTTGTTCACCAATCTATACTGGTTTCTATTACTCTGGGGTCTAACTTTTCCTTCTGTTAATCACATTATAGTCGCGAACTTATTTCTCGAAATGAGGATGTGACTGTATGGCCTTTACTCTCTTGTTGTCTTAAGGCCCATCACCTCCCGTCTCTTTCTTTATTTGAGTATGGATTCTATAACACTCTACTGTTGCCATCCATGTATCACACCTCACTCATAATGCTTCATTATCCCTCTTCATACTTCCCTGCTACATTTCTATTAATCACTTTATCCTGAAAATTTTAACAAGACATTCTTTCGCTTTTTACCTTCCCTTGCTCCATCTACTGGCGCTTTGGGATGCCTAACATTCTCCCTCTACTAGGGACGGGAGCCATATTAAGGTAATAATTATCCCTTCAAGGTTTCCAGTTCCTATCTTTGTAGTATTCATTATCTCTCTTCCTGAATGGTAAATAAGAATAATCTTTATTAACTGGGTACCTCGTACCCTTCTTCACCTAGCTTCTTTTTCTTGCTACAACTCGTGTCTAACTTTCGATTCCCTTATTCCTTTTTACCTTAAGAGTGGATAGGTATTCTTTCCTAAAAACTCCTTAACAAGAACCGTACACCTTTTAGTACACGTATGATCTACTGAAGACCTTTCATTTACTCATCATATGGAAGAAGCAAAATCGAGTTCCTCTAACTTAAAACTTCCACAGTTATATCTTTTATCGATCGTCTTTCTAAATGTAGGCATCGTCTATAAATAGACGTTCGGGATTTGAATTCTTATAAGTGAGCTCTACCACACGATCTAGAGTAAGAAGAAAGAGTGACAATCCTAAATGCCCTATAGCCTCCTTCTTATAAGTGTGGTGCACGACACACCCATAAACAAGACTACTAGACAAAACTTGTAGATTACGTAGGACAGACCTGCTCTGATACCACTTTTGTCACGACCCAAACCTATGGGCCGCAACGGGCACCTGGCACCTTACTCAACCGAGTACCAACATAACGTATATTTTCATGTCATACTTATCATAGATAACTGAGTCAGAGGGCTTCTGTGAGATAAGTGGAATATAAAATGTGATACCAACTTTTACATAAGACATACGGGCCTATAAGACCAAAATAACCACTCATATATACTGAACATAGGACGACAAGGCCATACAATCTTCTATGTGTATGACATATGTCTACAAGCCTCTAAGGACACATAATTTTCATAAAGGTCGAGACATCCCACCATACCAAACAATATACATCCAAATCATACTAACCAAGCAAGCAACTCCGAAGCAAATGGAGCGCACCAACATCTTCCACTGAGCTGATAGCCTACTTGGAGGGCTCTCGACTTGTCTATTGGGACCTTCCGGCATGAAATGCAGCGTCCCTAGGAAAAAGGGACGTCAATACGAATAATGTACCGAGTATGTAAGGCACATAAATAAGTACATAACATATATAGAAGAATTATAGAGTAAATGACTCAACCTGTAAGTCTGGATAACTCCGTAAATTATGAAATAATTATAGTTTCATGCATATGCGTATGAATGTCATGTCGTTCATAGGTACATTTTTCATAACATCATCAGGCCTCTGAGGGCATCCCATCATATCATCTCGTCCACTGTGGGCAAAATTATCAACGTATACCAGCTGATCAGGTGGTGGTGCGTATATTACGCCGTAACCTTTTTCCCATATCCCATATATATATAATACACATATATACGCGTATATAATGCCATCTGGTCATGGGTCAATGTACATGTATAAATGCATGAAATGCATAAGAAATACGTTAATAAGATTTTCTCGGAATGCCATAAAAATCAATATGCCTTCCGGATAAACTTGATCAAATACGTATTTTTCTGAGACCTATGAGCAGAAGATATAATAATAATTCACACGGGGAATCAAGAACATAAGCACCCCTAGTATTTCTATGAATAAAGACATTTACAAAAGTTGCATATTTTGCTCGTTTCATTTGTATTATTTGGAAATTACCAAAAAGAAAGAAGGGATAGCCTTAACATACCTGAAGTAGGGAAAAGTTCGTATGGTATTCTTGGAAAATATTGCACCATACTCCTTTAGAACCACAAAGTTTTACAGTGCTAATAATTCTCGCTGGAATTGAGTCGCAAGAAATTTTGATGGAAGCTTGTTGGGTTAGCATCTGTTTTTGAAATGCTTTGAATTGGAAAGAAAGGTATGTGATCTCTAACTATTCTTTAATAAAAGAAAGAAATATAAATTCTCTTTATTAGAAATAAAACATGTTCAAACGTGGGTGCTGGAAAATAAGTCTAATGATGTGTAATTAGTACACTCAGAAAGTGAAAATATGGATATATTGCCTTATCTCTCTATCTATACAACATGTAAGTTAGGCATACCCAAGTGAAACAAAACTTGTATAAATGAAAACAAGAATGTCTTTACATGTTAATGTCTTACACGTTAATGTCTCACTACTTTAAATAGCCACCTAATAAAGAATGAGTAAGAGTCATAACTTTAGGAAGTGCTTGCTACTGCCACGTGGGAGTGGACTGGGAAAGTTTAATCTTTATCCACTTATTAGGTAATTAGGTAATGTCCCGTTACCCGGTAATTAACCAATTACCCACATAATTAAGAATTGTCTTAAATTATTTAAAACTCTACTTATTTTTAATACACTTTATACATCCTACTATCATTGTCATATGGTACCTTCTATGGTACTAGTCCATAAATATCGGGTATTAACGGTCGGCCCGAATTTTATCCCAGCATGTTAAACTTGGACGAAAATTTATTTTCTTTGACTTGTTTCCTCTCTCACTTACACAAATTTACTCATCACTTGTTTAAAATAGCATAATCCTTATCTCCGAATAATCTTCTTCTTGGACTGATATCAATTACCTTACGACAAATTCAGCTTACAATACTACATGGAGAAACATCGTCGTAATTTAATACTGCGAAACGTAAAATCATCGTAATGTAGTACTGTATGGCATAATACCATCATAATATAATACCGCGGGATGTAACATCGACGTAATTTTTTGGGGCGTAACATCATTCCCCTCTTTGGAACATTCGTCCTCGAACGTTGACTGATGCTCTTATCATTCTCATAACTTATAGCTCTTGTGAATACCTTAACACTCTCCTTGCCATTTAGGAAGTTGTTCTGTGAATAAATTCAAAGGCCGGGGCATTCCCCTCTTTAGGCCTTTTTCCCACGCCATGACTTGATCGAATTCCTTTCAGTATCATAATTGTGTCTACCTTCTATCATGCAGCCTCTACGATACTGACCTTGTAAGTGTGCCTATGCGACTCTCCTCTCCTTTTTCCTCCATCTTTTAGCCAATCTCTAGACCTTACTTTGTAAACATATACAAGGCTTAATTGGATGCCTCTCTGAGCATCTATCGGTGTACAGAAGTTCTTCACTCGGTACTTTGTAGAACTTGCGAATATGGCCATATCTTATTTTGTAGACCTGGTTATCCATTCGTATGACTTTACTGCATCTACGTAGGACGTACTATACCATAATTCTTACTTCGATTTATCGTTACTGAGGTCTGCAACCAACTCCAGGTTACTCTCGTTGGTTATCCTTAAGACTGATGGTCTAATCTCATCTCATACTGTTGAATTTTTACCTATCTATTGTTGATTCACCTTAATATTGATTCATCATCTACCACTGATAACTTGATCTTTTACGTAACACTGCCGCTCGGGCTCGCATCTCATCGAGGATATCAGGAGTAGTTAGATTGATCCTAGGGGTTATGCCATTCTTCGATAACCGTACTTTATAGCATCCCAATGTGACTCACCTTATATGGGTATTTTAGCCCCTTACAATTCATGAAATCCTCTTCCCCCCCTTTTTTTCGTCTTCAAACCATTACTCAAGCGAAGGCCCAAACGTCATCCTTTATTTATCACAATAACACCTTTATTCTGCTACCTGGGCAGCATTCCATCTCTTCAAAATGCTACTAGTCTTAGACTCGTTTGATTTCATGCAGGATATATTGAGCTTTCCATAACTTAGAGGAACCATCAACTCCTTTGTTTTCACGGGCTTAATCCCGAGGACTTATCCATTTTCGTCACCTTTTCCCTTCCCTTCTTCTTATCCTTATTCTTGTCTTTCTAAAACCTTGTCGTTCTATCATACTTTAGCTTGCAATCGATTCCCTTAGGCGTTTCTAGAACATCAAGCGAGACATTGCATCGTCTCTAACTCTTCTTTTACTCTCTAATTAGACCTTTCGGTACATAGAAACCATATGCTGGAAGGTATGCTACTAATGACGCTGCTATCATCCGTGGATACTGAATCCCAGCCCTTCTAGTCTTCTACCTAAAGTACGAACCACTCTCATCCTTCTATACTTGAGTATTTCGCACGTTGTTCACATACTTTAGAATATCACTTTACATTCTTCTATCTTTCTTTCATAACCTCCCTTCCACATAAGTATAAATCACATCCACCATTAGAAGCTCTACTATAATACTTGCACCTCTGGGGCCTATACAATCAGGTGGGAGCTCCATATTGACTTCTTATGAGGCTGGTACTTCTTCTAACTGGATTTATCGTAGAGTCGTTATAGAATATAATTTATGTTCTATCTCTCTTGCACCTCTAATATTAAGAGTGATTTTGCTATGTTCTCAATCACGATTCCTATAACTTTTGGGTCCAATAATCAGATTCCTGATCTACTTCGTTGATGTAAATCTTTAGTTTCCTCCTTCTTCTAATCGGCCTTTATGTTGGCTTAAGTAATCTCCCTAACTATGGCTCATGGTATTAGTTATTCTGTTTATCCTTTCATAGGCGACAAGGAATATGCATGATACAATCCCTTAACAATTTAATCTTTCGTCTAAATCTTGGCTCAATTCCTTCTTTTAACGTATACCAAAATCTTCTACGGCTGTATATACTGCATGTATAAAACTCCGAACCCTTAAGTGCGTTCATAACGTAACCAACTCTGGATCATTGATCGGATAATTTCTTTTGTTCTATCTTAGCTTTCTTTCAACATATGCTATTACTTTTCCTTGTCTTTCTGCCCCCTTGTTACGTCCATACTTAGCTTATCTTAGTGCCCACAAATGCTAGAGTTTTTGTGCAACTCATATGATCTCGAATATTTCTTTTAATTTTACTTCCCGATCATTAACCATGGTAGGTGAAACTTTCTTTTGGAGTGCATACAATTTTGTAGTTAGACTGTTGTTACACAACCATTTTAGTTTTAGGTTACTATGCTTTGGTAGTCAGTCTTTCGTTGTAGTACTTAGGGAGAATTCTCTGACTTTGTAAAGTTGTGAGCTTATTACATTTTATACTCGATGGACTCTTTTGATGTCCTTCCTTGCCTATAATTATCCGTAGTTACTTAATTCCACCCCCTTGTGCTTGTAGGGTTGCTTCTAAACTTGATATTTTGACTGAATCCCCAGTGGTTCTCTTTTTTTATCTCCATAACACTCATATGGTACCTTTAAATACCCCAACTCCTATGTAAATATTCCTTAATAATCACGATGTCATAACTGCGAGGCTGAATTCACTATGTTGGGTTTTACTATGTTTATCTAACACGATTTGCTGATTTGTCTGTATCATCTTGTATAGCCATAGCTAGGCTCTTCCTGAATCAACTACTAACTACTCGTTGGCCCATTCCTGTATTAATATTCCGCGTAGTCTTTCCTGGGTTATTTCCTTTGTCTTAACTTACCTCTTGCACTGGCTCCTTGTTAACTAATAACATCTCAGGCAGGAACCCTTACTTCTTCTCCTTGATGTCGTGTTTGCATAATGTTCTGGAGTCGTATTATATCTAGAGGATTTAGATAGGTGTAATCTCATTCCTTTCTCATTTTCATTGCAATCTACCTTTACAATTTCATAGTTACTAGAACAAGTTAATTTTGACTTAATATCATGTCACTCCATATTTCCCCTTTACGGGAGTACTAAAATTTAGCGCTATGACGATCTACCTATAGATGTTTTACCTCTTCATCTTTGGTGTCTTTTCACATCACCGATGACCCTTACTCACCTAGCGGCAATCCTTCTGTACCAATGATATAAAAAATTCCTTACTCGCAAGGGTGACACTTTATGTAACTAGTATATACACTCCCTTAAGCTTAACTTTTCTCACATTTCTTTCTTTCGGGAAGCATCTTTCTGAATGACCATTTTATGAATTTCTCATGAATCTTCCTCTGTTGTCAATTCTACTATCGCCGGAACAAAATATGAAATTTTCATGATGCCGACTATTGTTAAATCACTCAGTCCCTAATTCATATTTAGTTTATCTTGATCACCAATCCATACTGGTTTCTATTACTTTGGGGTCTAACTTTTCCTTCTGTTAATCACGTTAGAGTCGCGAACTTATTTCTCAAAATGAGGATGTGACTGTATGCCCTATACTCTCTTGTTGTCTTAAGGCCCATCACCTCCCGTCTCTTTTGTCATTTGACTATAGATTCTATAACACTCTACTATTTCCATCCATGTATCACACCTCACTCATAATGCTTCATTATCCCTCTTCGTACTTCCCTGCTACATTTCTATTTATCACTTTATCCTGCAAACTTTAACAAGACATTCTTTCACTTTTTACCTTCCGTTTCTCCATCTACTGGCTCTTCGGGCTGCCTAACATTCTCCATCTACTAGGTACGGGAGCCATACTAAAGTAATAATTAGCTTTTCAAGGTTTTCAGTTCTTATCTTTGTAGTACTCATTATCTCTCTTCCTAAATGGTAAATAAGGATAATCTTTATTAACTGGGTACCTCGTACCCTTCTTCACCTTGCTTCTTTTTCTTGCTGCAACTCGTGTCTAACTTTTGATTCCGTTATTCCTTTTTAACGTAAGAGTGGGTAAGTATTCTTTCCTAAAATCTCTATTTCAAGAACCGTACACCTCTTAGTACACGTATTATATGTTAAAGACCTCTCATTTACTCATCATAAGCAAGAGGCAAAATCGAGTTCCTCTAACTCAACACTTCCACAATTATATCTCTTATCGATCATCTTTCTGAATGCAAGCAACTTCTTATTACGAAAAGACGTTGGGGATTTGAATTCTTATAAGTGAGCTCTACCACATGATCTTGAGTAAGAAGAAATAGTGACAGTCCTAAATGCCCATTAGCCTCCTATTTATAAGTGTGGTGCACGACACACCCATAAACAAGACTACTAGACCCGGCTTGCAGACTCCCTATGACAGAACTGCTCTGATACCACTTTTGGCACGACCTAAACCTATGGCCCGCAGCAGGCACCCGGCACATTACTCAATCGAGTAGCAATAGAACGTATCTTTTCATGTCATACTTATCATAGATAACTGATTCATAAGGCTGCCATGAGATAAGTGGAATACAATATGTGATATTAACATATACACAAGACATACGGGCCTATAAGACAAAAATAACCACTCATATATAATGAACAGTGGCCGACAAGGCCATACTATCTTCTAGGTATATGACATCTGTCTACAAGCCTCTAAGGATACATAATTTTCATAAAGATCGAGACAGAGTCCGCTATACCAAACAATACACGTCTAAATCATACTAACCAAACAAGCAAATCCGAAGCAAATGGAGCGCACCAACATCTTCCGCTGAGCTGATAGCCTACTTGGAGGGCTCTCGACCTGTCTATCGGGACCTGCGGGCATGAAATGCAGCGTTCCCAGGAAAAAGGGACGTCAATACGAATAATGTACCGAGTATGTAAGGCACATAAATAAGTACATAACAGACATGGAAGAATTGTAGAGTAAATGACTCAGCCTGTAAGTCTGGATAACTCCGTAAATCATGAAATAATTATAGTGTCATGCATATGCGTATAAATGTCATGTCGTGCATAGGTACATGTTTCATAAAATCATCAAGCCTCCGTGGGCATCACATCATATCATCTCGTCCACTGTGGGCAAAATTATCAACGTATACCAGATGATCAGGTGGTGATGCGTATATAACGCCGTAACCTTTTTCCCATATCCCATATATATATATATAATATACATATATACGCGTATATAACACCATCTGGTCATAGGTTAATGTACATGTATAAATGCATGAAATGCATAAGAAATACGTTAATAAGATTTTCTCGGAATGCCATATAAATCAATATGCCTTTCGGATAAACTTGATCAAATAAGTATTTTTCTGAGACTCGTGAACAAAAGATATAATAATAATTCACATGGGGAATCAAGAATATAGACAACTCTAGTATTTATATGAATAAAGTCATTTACGAAAGTTGCATATTTTGCTCGTTTCATTTGTATTATTTGGATCATTCCAAAAAGAAAGAAGGGATAGCCTTAACATACCTGGATTAGGGAAAAATCCGTATGATATTCTTGGAAAAGGTTACACAGTACTCCTTTAGAACCACAAAGTTTTTACGGTGCTAAGGTGCTAATAATTCTCGCTGGAATTGAGTCGCAAGAAATTTTGTTGGAAGCTTGTTAGATTAGCATATGTTTTTGAAATGCTTTGAATTGGGAAGAAAGGTATATGATATCTCACTTTTCTTTAATAAAAGAAAAAAGATATACATTCTCTTTCTTGGAAAGAAAACATGTTCAAACGTAGATGATGGAAAATAAGGCTAATGATGTGAAATTAGTACACTCAGAAGGTGAAAATATGGATATAGTGCCTTATCTCTCTATCTATACAATATGTAAGTTAGGCATATCCAATTGAAACAAAACTTGTATAAATGAAACCAAAAATGTCTTTACATGTTAATGTCTTACACGTTAATGTCTCACTGCTTTAAATAGCCACCTAATAAAGAATCAGTAAGAGTCATAGCTTTAGGAAGTGTTTTCTGCTGCCACGTGGGAGTGGAGTGGGAAAGTTTAATCTTTATCCACTTATTAGGTAATTAGGTAATGTCCCGTTACCCGGTAATTAACCAATTACCCGCATAATTAAGAATTGTCTTAAATAACTTAAAATTCTACTTATTTGTAATACACTTCATACATCCTACTATCATTTTCATATGGTACCTTGTATGGTACTAGTCCATAAATATCGGGTATTAACACTCGGTCCGAATTTTATCCCAACATGTTAAACTTGGACGAAAATTCATTTTCTTTGATTTTCTTCCCCTCTCACCTACACGAATTTACTCATCACTTTTTTAAAATAGCATAATACTTATATTCTATGAATAATATTTTCCTTGGACGGATGTAAATTACCTTACGAAAAATTCAACGTACAATACTACAGGGAGAAATATTGTCGTAATTTAATACTGCAAAACGTAACATCATCGTAATGTAGTACTGCAAGGAATAATATAATAGTAATATAATACAATGGGACATAAGATCGGCATAATTTAGCGGGGCATAACATTAGGTGTTTGGGGCGGACTCTACTTCACTCATTCAAGGACATATGCTCCTAAGCAGGGGAGAATGTAAGGCCCCGGAAAATTTCGCAAAGTAATTTAGGATTTCGTGGTTCCAGGTAGTCTAATTAGAATATTATATGTTCTATTAATATGATGGATATGGTAATAAATGGATAAGTCATATTATAAGTGATTTTGGGTCTAAGGAGAGGCCAAAGTCTAAGACAAGTTGGAAAATTACATAATCGGCTAAAATTCTAAATGAGTACGCAAAAGTAGAAACTTTGGACGAGAATATCTACATATATATAATGTGTTATGAGATGAACAACCTATCAAGTGATATTTCTTCGAATCTAGTTTCTAACGCTTCAAACCTTTCATCATTTGGAGACTCCTACAAAATGTTATAACCAAATTACCAAAGGCTGGCATAATGCAATTATGAGGCCATTCTGCGACCATTCTTCGACCGCATAAGTGGTTATGCGACTGTAAAATTGTCGCAGACCTGTCCAGTTGTAATGACCCGGCTGGTCTTTCCATGAGATTTAGCCTGTTTTTCTCTGTTTCTGCTTTATCGTGTGTTGCTTAACCTAATTATATTGTGTTGAGTCAAATGGTCTGGGTTTGGAGTGGTCGTGGTGAGAATAGAGGCACTTAGTCCCTTAAATTGGCTTTATAGTTAGAAAAGTCAATCGGGAGTTGACATATACGAAAACGACCTCAGAATGTGGATTTTAGGGCTCAGATAACTTTGTTAGTTGATCTAGGACTTAGGAGTGTGTTCGGAATGTGGTTTAGAGGTCCGGAGTAGAATTAGGCTTGAATTGGCGAAAATGAGTTTTTGGGCAATTTTTCGGTCGGCAGTGGAAATTAGCTATCAGGGTCAGAATGGAATTTTGAAAGTTGTAACAGGTTTGTAGCGTCATTTTGGATATTTGTGCAAATTTTCTGGTCATTCGGACGAGTTTTGGGTAGTTTCAGCATCGTTGGTGATTTTTGGAAAGTTTGAAAATCCTTAGGCTTGGATCATGGGTTGATTTGATGTTTCATTGTTATTTTGGGTTTTTCGAGGGTTCGACTAAGTCCGGGTGATCTTTTATGACTTGTTGGTACTTTTGGTTAAGGTCATGAGGGCCTCGGGATGAGTTCAGATGGTTATCAGCATGATTTTTGGTAATGTGGAACTGCTAGTGTAAAGCTTTCTGGTTTTCCGTACCTGCAGAAGGGGGAGCCGCAAGTGCGAGGCCGGTGGTGCAGCCTGGTAGCCGCAACTACATAGTTGGAGGGGCTAAGCTTTTTCCACAGATGCGGAACCTTTCGTCGCAGGTGCGAGCTTATGGACCGCATATGCGAGGATGGATTTTAAGTGGAATTCCATAGAAGCGCACTTGGGACCGCATGTGCGGTTAAAAGACCGCATGAGCGGTTTCACTAGACAGAGAGTATAAATACCAACCTTCACGAAATTGGGTTATTTCACCAAATCTTTCATACGGATTTGAGCTTGAGAGAATGGTTTTGAAGGGGGAAATCAGAAGAACTTCGTGGAGGTAAGATTTTTGGACCTAAAACTCATTTCTATGGTATTGTTTGACTGATTAGGGGTGAAATTTATGGAAAATTAGCGAATAAATTGGAGGTTTAGGGATTGGAAAATTAGCGACTAAATTAGTATTTGGGCCGGTTCTAGGCAAGTAATGACTGTAAATCTTGTCTTGAGGGTATGAAACCTCGGACTTCACAATTTTAACAATATTTGGAGTGGCGCACATAGTAGATGACGAGTGTGTGGCGCGCACAGTTTGGGGATTGTGACTTGGTCCGTCCCATGGCAACTATTAAGTTGCGTGTTTGATTCTACTTCATATGGTATTCATGTTTTAAGACTATTATTATATTTTGGATTGTACGCCATGTTTGGGGCCTTGTGCCGACATGTTTGGACCCCTTAGGGGCTGTTTACTGCTATTCCTCACTGTGTTGACTTATGATACACACTCAGTCATTTTCTGTTCAATTGATTTCGAAACACAATCTCATTTACACTACTTTTGTGATATGAAATTATGTGTTGGGTCGAGTACCCCGTTTATTTGATAGCTTAAGTGGCTTTGAGAGATTTCAGACTGAGTGAGACCGAGTGCCTATGTTGAGAGGGTATTATGGGATCGGGTGTTCCGCCACAGCATGTTTCACTGTTTATGATATGTGACAGGCCGAGAGCCTGAGTGATTATGACACGACATGGCTTGATATTAGCGCTTGGGCTGTAGGAGCTCCTCCGGAGCCCGTACACCCATAGTTAGTGCAGGTACCTACTGAGTGCGAATGTCGAGTGTCGAGTGACAAGTGATTTGGGAGGCATGAGTTGTTTTGAGGTAGCCCGAGGGGCTGATGCTGCGTGGCTGTGAGATATGCTGAGTGACTGATGCTGAGTGATGATACGCCCGAGGGAATTATATGATAAATGTTTCCATCTGGAAGACTATTATGAACTCCGTCAATTTTTATATACTGAATCGTTTTGATTTCTATGGAATGGATGAAAAGGCACATTTTGAAATGATATTTTACTTAGATTGCATTTTAAATGTTATAAGGCATCGTATATGTGTTTTCTGAAAGAAGAAGTTCATTTTCTGTATATTTATACTTGCTTTTACGTGTTTCATTGCCTTAGACATTATTTACTTTTATTACTACTGAGTTGGCGTACTCGCATTACTCCCTGCACCTTGTGTGCAAATTCAGGTGCTGGGTTTGAGAGCTAGCTTTTTTCGCATTCTCTTGGAGCTTTGCTCGGGATTTTGAGGTAGCTGTTTGGTGTCCGCAGCAGGCCCTCTTTCCCTTCTTATCCTGTTATTTGATATCACTTCCTAGAACTGGTTGTAGGAAGGAAATAGTAGTATGTTGTATTGTTTATAGATGCTCATGATAGTAAACTCCAGGTTTTGGGGCAGTGTATAAACTAGTTTATTTGTTTTGTTGCTTTAAACTTCTAAACCGGAAGAATTTTAGGGAATATCGAACAATTTTGAATTTTATGGAAAGTCTTTATGTTATTTCTCGGTAGATTGGCTAGCCTAGTATCATGATAGGCGCCATCACGGTCGGCTTAGGATTTGGGGTCGTGACAAGTTGGTATTAGAGCCTAGGTTACATGGGACTCACCAGCCATGAGCAGGTTTAGTAAAGTATTGCAGATGGATGCAGAGACGTCTGTACTTATCTTAGAGAGGCTACATAACCCTCAGGAAGAAAATCTCACATTCTTGGATTTTGTCGTACGAATCTGTTGATTCCTGGAACTAAACATCTTTTGTTTTCATCCTCTCATTGATGGTGAGGACTCGCGCTACTGATCAGGGTGACCAGACACCAGCTAGACCAACGAGAGGTTGAGGCTGCGGTCGAGGCTGTGCCAGAGGGAGGGGTGAAGCCCGCGCAGCAGCTGGGGCGATACCCGTGGATCCACCTACTGTTCAGGATCAGGTCCTCGCCGCAGATGTTCCAGCAGAAACGGCTCAGGCACCGACAATGCCTATTATGATTTTGGGTCTTCAGGAGACTCTAGCTCAGATTTTGACTGTGTGCACGAGTCTTGCATAGGCATTTGTTGTTTCTTCTACTGCCGCTACTTCTTAGGCCGAGGGAGGCACTCAGACTCTAGCTGCCCGGACATCTGAGCAGGTTACCCAGGGGCTTCAAACGCCGGGGGCAGCTCCAGCCTAGCCGGTTGCTCCAACTCAGGATTTTGTGATTCCAGTCATGCTAGACGATGAGCAGCGTAGGCTGGAGAGATTTGGTAGACTTCAGCCTCCGACATACAGTGGTGCTGAGGGCGAGGATGCCCAGGGTTTCTTGGAGAAGTGCCAGAGGATGCTTCGTACTACAGTGATACTGGCGACGAATGGGGTCTCATTTACTACCTTCCAGTTCTCACAGGTTGCTTTTACTTGGTGGGAGTCTTATGAGAAACGTAGGCCTGTTGGTGCAACACCCCTTACTTGGCAGCATTTCTCCACTCTCTTTTTAGAGAAGTTTGTTCCCCAGTCTCACAGAGAGGAGCTGCGTAGACAGCTTGAGCAGCTGCGTCAGGGTGAGTTGACAGTGACACAGTATGAGATGAGATTTTTAGAGCTAGCTCGTCATGCTTCAGAGTTGGTCCATACTGAGAGAGGGAGAGGATTAGGAGATTCGTTGATGGCTTAACTTATCAGCTTCTTATCTTGATGACTAGAGAGAGAGTATCGGGTGTCAATTTTGAGCAGGTTGTGGATATTGCCCGGGATATTGAGGCAGTTCGCCGTCAGGAGTGGGATGAGAGGGAGGCCAAGAGGCCTCGTGGATCTGGTAGTTTCAGCGGTTCTCCTTTCAGAGGGCAGTATCAGCATGGTAGAGGCCGCTCATTTAGGTCTCCTCAACCAGTTCGCCCAGCTTATAGTGGTGCATCACCGGGGCAGGGTCCCCGCAGTTCTCATCCGAGCCGTTCTTCATTCAGTGCTCTACCAGCCCAGAGTGCATTTCGAGCACCATCGGCTTAGGGTCCTTTTATGCATCATTCTTCTAGTGGTTATCCTGGTGTTAGGGGTTCCCTTCAGCCCCCATTTCTAGCTCTAGGGAGTTGTTTTAAGTGTGGAGAGTTTGGGCATGTATGGAGGTAGTGCCCTCGTCGCCTTGGTAGGTCTTCTCAGCAGAGGGGTCATCCCTCGTCTTCAGCTCCAGTTACTTCACCACCCCCCAGACAGCTAGGGTTGGGGGTTAGACAGCTAGGGGCCTCCCTAGAGGGGGAGGTCGTGCAGGTGGACGTAGGCTAGTATTTATGCACTTCCATCCAGGCCAGATGCTGTGGCCTCAAATGCAGTGATCACACGTATTGTCTCAGTCTATGACCGAGATGCTTTGGTCTTATTTTATCCTGGTTCCACGTATTCCTATGTTTCATCATATTTTGTCCACTTTCTGGATATGCCCCGCGACTCCTTAGTCACATCCGTTCATATGTCGACTCTGGTGGGCAATACTATTGTTTTGGACCGAGTGTATTGGTCGTGTGTGATATCTATTGGGGGTCTGGAGACCCGAGTGGACCTGTTATTGCTTATCATGGTTGATTTGATGTGATATTAGGCATGGATTAGCTATCCCCATGTGATGATGTTCTTGATTGTCACGCTAAGACCGTGACCTTAGCT
The DNA here is from genome assembly GCA_005239525.1 of Nicotiana knightiana. Classification (NCBI taxonomy): domain Eukaryota; kingdom Viridiplantae; phylum Streptophyta; class Magnoliopsida; order Solanales; family Solanaceae; genus Nicotiana; species Nicotiana knightiana. The sequence goes on along the minus strand of ML399987.1, from coordinate 150,000 downwards.
ATGCCCGGATTTCCGAGGGTTGAGTGGAGAGGTTCTATTGAGTATGTGCCTAATCGAGTGATTTCCTACCTGAATGCCCAACGTATGGTAGGAAAGGGGTGTTTATCGTATTTGGATTTTGTGAGTGATGTCAGTGTTGAGACTCCCACTATTGATTCTGTTCATGTGGTCCGTGATTTTTCGGACGTGTTTCCTGCAGACCTGCCAGGCATGTCACCTGACAGGGATTTCAGTATTTATCTGGTGCCAGACACTCAGCCTATTTCTATTCCACCTTATCGTATGGCACTAGCGGAGTTGAAGGAATTGAAAGAGAAGCTTCAGGAACTCCTAGATAAGGGGTACATTCGGCCTAGTGTGTCACATTGGGGTGCACCAATGTTGTTTGTGAAGAAGAATGATGGTTCCATGAGAATGTGTATCGACTACATGCATTTGAACAAGGTTACATTGAAGAATAAGTATCCTTTTGCCTCGTATTGATGATTTGTTTGACCAGCTTCAGGGAGCCAGGGTGTTCTCTAAGATTTACTTGAGATCCGGGTATCATCGGCTGAAGATTCGGGATTTTGATATTCCCAAGGCAGCTTTTAGGACTCGTTATAGCCACTGTGAGTTTATGATGATGTATTTTGGGATGACCAATGCCCTAGCAGCGTTCATGCACTTGATGAACATCTTGTTTCAGCTGTATCTAGATTCGTTTGTTATTGTGTTCATTGATGACATCCTGGTGTATTCTCGTAGCCAGGAGGAGCACACTCAGCATTTGAGAGTTGTGTTGCAGAGATTGGGAGAGGAGAAACTTTATGCAAAGTTCTCCAATTGTGAGTTTTGGCTTGGCTCAGTAGCTTTCTTGGGGCACGTGGTGTTCAGTGAGGGTATTCAGGTTGATCCAAAGAAGATAGAGGCGGTGCAGAGTTGGCCCAGACAGTCCTCAGCTACGGAGATTAGGAGCTTCCTTGGTTTGGCGGGATATTACCGTCTCTTTGTGCAGGGGTTTTCTTCTATTGCTTCGCCCTTGACCAAATTGACCTAGAAGCGTGCCCCATTCAGGTGGTCAGGCGAGAGTGAGGAGAGCTTTCAGAAGCTCAAGACTGCATTGACCTCAACTCTAGTGTTACTATTTCCATCACCTTTAGGTTCTTATACCGTGTATTGTGATGCCTCGAGGATAAGCATCGGGTATGTTTTGAGGCAGGAGGGTAGGGTGATTTCATATGCCTTGCGCCAATTGAAGACTCATGAGAACAATTACATAGTGCATGATCTCGAGCTAGCAGCCATTGTTCACGCCTTGAAGATTTGGCGTCATTATTTGTATGGGGTGCATTATGAGGTTTTCATTGATCACCGTAGTCTGCAGCATCTGTTTAAGCAGAAGGATATGAATTTGCGTTAGAGGAGATGGTTGGAGCTTCTCAAGGTCTATGATATCAATATTCTATACCGTCCAGGAAAGGCCAATGTAGTGGTTGATGCCCTGAGTCGCAGAGCAGAGAGTTTGGGGAGTCTAGCATATCTTCCAGCAGCAGAGAGACCTCTAGCACTTGATGTTCGGGCCTTAGTAGGACAGTTAGTGAGATTGGATCTATCAAAGCCCCGTCAGGTATTAGCTTGAGTAGCTTCCAGGTCTTCTCTTTATGACCGGATCAGAGAACGCTAGTATGATGACCCACACTTACTCGTTCTTCAGTATAGAGTTCGGCGAGGTGATGCTAGGAATGTAGTTATGGGTGATGATGAGGTCATGCAGATGCAGGGTCGGATATGCGTGCCTAATATGGATGGTCTTCGAGAGTTGATTCTAGTAGAGGCCCATCGCTCGCAGTATTCCATCCATCCGGGTGCCGCAAAGATGTATCGGGATCTGAGACAACATTATTGGTGGAGGCGAATGAAGAAGGATATTGTTGAGTTTGTAGCTCGGTGTCTCAACTGTCAGCAGGTCAAGTATGAGCACCAGAGACTAGTTGGGTTGCATTAGAGGTTGGATATTCCAGAGTGGAAGTGGGAGCGGATCACCATGGACTTTGTAGTTGGGATCCCACGAACTTCGAGGAAGTTCAATGCTATATGGGTTATTGTGGATCGACTGACCAAGTCCGTGCACTTCATTCCTGTTGGTACTACCTATTCTTCAGAGCGGTTAGTTGAGATTTACATCCGGGAGATTGTGCGGTTGCATGGTGTTCCAGTTTCTAACATTTCCGACAGAGGTACTCATTTCACATCTTAGTTTTGGAGGGCTGTGCAGAGAGAGTTGGGTACTCAGGTCGAGTTGAGCACAACATTTCACCCTCAGATGAACGGACAATCAGAGCGCACTATTCAGATTCTGGAGAACATGTTGCGTGCTTATGTCATTTTTTTCAGGGGTTCATGGGACCAGATTCTGCCACTCGCAGAGTTTGCCTATAATAACAGTTATCAGTCGAGTATCCAGATGGCTCCGTATGAGGCTTTATATGGTAGGAGGTGTAGATCTCCGGTTGGTTGGTTTAAGCAGGGCGAGGCTAGGATATTGGGCACAAACTTGGTACAAGATGCATTGGATAAAGTGAAGTTCATTCAGGAGTGGCTTCGCACGGCGCAGTCTAGGCAGAAGAGTTATGCAGACCAGAAGGTCCGGGATGCGTCCTTCATTGTTGGGGAGAAGGTGCTACTGAAGGTGTCACCTATGAAGGGTGTTATGCGGTTCGGGAAGAGGGGCAAGTTGAGTCCCCAGTTCATTAGGACTTTTGAGGTACATCAGAGGGTTGGAGAGGTGGCTTATAGACTTGCTTTTCCACCCAACTTATCGAGTGTTCATCTAGTGTTTTATGTTTCCATGCTTCGGAAGTATGTTGGTGACCCGTCTTATGTTGTGGACTTTAACACGGTTCATCTTGAGGGTGATATGTCATATGAGGTAGAGCCAGTGGCTATTTTTGGTCGACATGTCAGAAGGTTGAGGTCTAAGGATATAGCTTCAGTAAAGGTGCAATGGAGAGGCCAACTAGTGGAGGAGTCGACCTGGGAGACTAAGAAGGAGATGCAGAGCAGATATCTTCACTTATTTGAGACCTTAGGTATGTTTCTAGACCCGTTTGAGGATGAACGTTTGTTTAAGAGGTTCCATGAGATTTAGCCCCATTTTTCCATATTGTTGGTTTATCGTGTGTTGCTTAGCCTAATTATTTTGTGTTGAGTCGGTTGGTTCGAGTTCGGAGTGGTCGTAGTGAGAATTGAGGCACTTAGTCTCTTAAATTGGATTTATAGTCAGAAAAGTCAACCGGTAGTTGATGTATAGGAAAAAGACCTCAGAATGTGGAATTTAGGGCTCAAATAGCTTGGTTAGGTGATTTGGGACTTATGAGTGTGTTCGGAATATGGTTTAGAGGTCCAGAGTAGAATTAGGCTTGATTGGCGAAAATGAGTTTTTGGGCAACTTCCGGTTGGCAGTGGAAATAAGCTATCGGGGTCGGAATGGAATTCCGAAAGTTGGAATAGGTTTGTAGCGTCATTTTGGATGTGTGTGCAAATTTTCAGGTCATTTGGAGGAGTTTTGGGAAGTTTCGACATCATTAGTGATTTTTGGAAAGTTTGAAAATCCTTAGGCTTGAATCATGGGTTGATTTGATGTTTTGGTGTTATTTTGGGTGTTCCGAGGGTTCGACTAAGTCCGGGTGATCATTTATGACTTTTTGGTACTTTTGGTTGAGGTCCCAAGGGCCTCAGGATGAGTTCGGATAGTTATCGACATGATTTTTGGTAATGTGGAACTGCTGGTGTAAAGCTTTCTGGTTTTCCACACCTGCGGAAGGGGGAGCCGCAGTTGCGAAGTCTCTGGTGCGGCCTAGGAGCAGAAAATGCGGAGTCGGAGGGGCTAAGCTTTTTTCGCAGATGTGGAACCTTTGGTCGCGGGTGAGAGACCGCAGGTGCGGGCTTATGGACCGCAGATGCGAGGTTCCATTTTAAGTGGAATTCCGCAGAAGCGCACCTGGGACCGCAGGTGTGGTTTCATTGGACAGAGAGTATAAATACCAACCTTCGCAAAATTGGGTTTTTTCATTAAAGTTTTGATACGGATTTGAGCGTGAGAGAGGGTTTTGAAGGGGGGAAATCAGAAGAACTTCGTGGAGGTAAGCTTTTTGGACCTAAAGCTAATTTCTATGGTATTATTTGACTGATTAGGGGTTAAATTTATGGAAAATTAGCGACTAAATTGGAGGTTTAGGGCTTGGGACTTGGAGACTTTAAATTGAGGAATTAAGGGGTTATTTGTGGAGGGCTTTTGATGTATTTTATATCGATAGACTCGTGGAAGGATAAGGATTTTAGTTTTAAGATTTTTATCGAATTCCGAGACGTGAGCCCGGGGGTCGGGTTTCACCAATTTCGGGATTTGTTGATAATTTTGATAATTCTCGAATGGGTTTCGTCTCCCTAGCATTTATTGACGATATTAATGTGGTTTTGGTTAGATTTGGAGCAATCTGGAGCCGATTCGAGAGGCAAGAGCATCGCGAATTATTTTTTGGGCCGGTTTTAGGTAAGTAATGATTGTAAATTTTTTCCTGCGGGTATGAAACCCCGTACATCAAATTTTTATCACTGATTGGAGTGGCCCACATACTAGATGACGAGTTTTTGGAGCGCACGGTTGGGGGATTGTGACTTGGTCCGTCCCGTGGCAATTATTAAGTTGCGTATTTGATTCTACTTCATATGATATTCATGTTTTAAGACTATTATTATATTTTGGGCCATACGCCATGTTTGGGGCCTTGTGCCGACCTATTTGGATCCCTTGGGGGATGTTTACTGCTATTCCTCAATGTGTTGACTTATGATTTACACTCAATCATTTCATGTTTAATTGATTTCAAAACTCACTCTCATTTACACTACTTTTGTGATATGAAATGATATTTTGGGTCGAGCACCCCGCTTATTTGATAGCTCGAGTGGCTTTGAGAGATTTCTGACCGAGTGAGGCCGAGTGCCTATGTGGGCTGCATGCCATAGCATATTTCACTATTTATGATATGTGAGAGGCTGTGAGCCTGAGTGATTATGCCATGAGATGGCTTGATATTAGCGCTTGGGTTGTAGGAGCCCCTCCGGAGTTTGTACACCCCCAGTGAGAGCAGGGACCTACTAAGTGCGAGTGCCGAGTGCCGAGTTCCGAGTGACGAGTGATTTGGGAGGCATGAGTGATTGTGAGGTAGCTCGAGGGGATGATTCTGAGTGGTTGTGAGATATGGTGAGTGACTGATGTTGGGTGATGATACGCTCGAGGGAAACTTATGATACATGTTTCCATCTGGAAGACTATTATGAACTCCGCCGATTTATATATACTGAATCGTTTTGATTTCTATGGAATTTGTGAAAAGCCACATTTTCGAACGATATTTTACTGAGATTGACTTTTAAATGTTATAAGGCATCATATATGTGTTTTCTTAAAGAAGGAATTCATTTTCTGTGTATTTATGACTGCTTTTACGTGTTTCATTGCCTTAGACATTATTTACTTTCATTAATACTGAGTTGGCGTACTCACATTACTCCCCTCACCTTGTGTGCAGATTCAGGTGCTGGGTCTGAGTGCTAGCTATTTTCGCATTCTCTTGGAGCTTTGTTCGGGATTTTGAGGTAGCTATTTCGCGTCCGCAGTAGGCCTTCTTTCCTTCTTATCATGTTATTGGAAAGTTCTAGGAAGGAAATAGTAGTACGTTGTATTGTTTATTGATGCTCATGACGGTTGACTCCAAGTTTTGGGGAAGCGTATAAACTATTTTATTCATTTTGTTGCTTTAAACTGCTAAACTGGAAGAATTTTATGGAATCTCGAACAATTTAAATTTTATGGAAAGTCTTTATGTTATTTCGCGGTAGATTGGCTAGCCTAGTATCATGATAGGTGCCATCACAACCGGCATAGGATATGGGGTCGTGACACCAGAGAAGCCCAGTTTTGGGCACCAAATTCGCAATCCATTATGTGACCCACATACCCGTTCTGCAGTCCATTCTGCGACCACAAACCCGATTTTGAAGGCTTTTTTTTCATATTTTTATAATCCGACCCCATTTTGATAAATAGGCTTTGGGGCTTTATTTGGGGCTATTTTCTAGTGAATCTAGAGGGAGGTTAGAGAATTTTAGAGAGGGAACGAGGAACCTAACATCCTAATCATCCTATCATTCACAAATTCTCAAGAATCAAGGAAGCAAATCTCTAGCTCACTATCTTTCCGGGTAAGTCCTACTTCTAAAATTTCATATAAGAGGTTATGAGTTCAAATACATATTGTGGGTTTTGAAATAGGCCATGCATGTGACACTAAGTTGTTGTATGAGGGGATTAATGAACCATATGGTAGTTTCTTGTTGAAATTTGTTGAAGGAGGAAGGGATTACAATTTTAGATCCTTGTAGTCTATTTTTCATGAGAGGTGTTTGACAAAATTTGTAGGAGAGTTACACCATGAAAATCCTTCTAATTATTAACCGATTTTCACTATCTTCCTATAGATTATTATTGCTAAAAGTGTTGGTGCGTTGTAGTAAATTAAGGAAAGCTCAAACAAGGTATGTTGGCTAAACTTTCTCTCTCGGAATGGAATTCCATAATGTTTCCGTAAGTTTAAGTATGATCGGCTCAAAATCCCTAATTTCTACATTCCGGGTTATCCCTTATAAACTTATAAACTTGATTATTCTGAATGATCTTATTATTTAAAGATAGAGGTTTAATGTATGGTTTGCTTATTAAAATGGTATGTATTTGAGTCGTATTCTTAATGAAAACTAGTATTCCAATTGGGTGTGGAAAACTCGATATGCTTAATTCTCTTAATTGCTCCTACGTGTACCTAATGACTTTATTGAGTATGTCTTGCTGTTGACAATCTACAAAGATGTTTTAAAATGAAGTAGAGTGCGGCCAACGTACCAAGAATATAAGCTATAATTGTGGCTAGTGGTACCCCAGAATTGCGTAGACGTAATAAGGATTATGATATGACCCTCGACTCAACTGTTTTAAAACGATTTCGAAAATAGAATTTCCTTAAAGTATTTGGTACTCAATCCATGCCCATAAGTTGTTTTTTTAACTAATGCCTTATCTTATAATGTATTCAATGTGATTCGAGTTATTACATACTACGGTGTTGAAATTATATATTGTCGTGATTGGGAAGTACTAATTCATGAATAATTGGTATATTTCTTGTTTATGACCTTGATGTGTGTTTTTATTGCTGGTTGGTATGCCCCAATCTTTTGGAAGAAACATTTTGTGTTTAAAGTTTCCATTTCTAATGAACTTGAGGTATATGATTTATGAAATACTTTAGGTATCTAGTGATGATTCTTGAAATTAAAAAAAGTGAAAGTATGAAATATGAAATGCGGCCATCGTGCCATGAATAAATAACCTTGTGAAAGACCCGAAGATCCAAGGAGATATCGTTAATATGAATGGTTGAAAATACTAATAAAGATCTATACAATGTGAAATGTTCTGAGATGAATACATTTCCATCTATATTACCTTTGTGTGCAAACCAAACTAAAAATGATTTTGGGAGTATCATTAGCAAAACCGAGGAAGGGTGGGCCATAAAGCCCACACTTGAAACTACACGTGCCGGTGTAGGGGTGGATTGTGATTTGGGATGAAACTTAAATATTGGTGAAAGTGTGATATTTCCCCTAAATTGGGATGCAACTGGTACTTGTTAATTAGAAAATAAAAATCCAAACACGGCATATGTAGGAAGGCGGCCTAGCTGATCGGGTGGAGATCAGACTTCATGTTGCACACATGGTGGTACTACTCTTGTAACAACTTTATTTCACATCATCATGTCAAACCACATTGTCTGTGGGGAGATGGCCTAGCCGATCGGGCGTGATCGGACTCCGTGCTAACAAATATAGTGGAATACGATGCTTATGATCTCCCAACCAATATATATATATATATACTATTTTCGTAGTTTGAAAATCGTTATGTTTCAATTGGTTATTTGGATATTGTTGATTGTGACTTGCTGTTTCTATGTGTTGTCTTTGCCTATATGGACATTCTATTTTGAAAGAGGACTTTTAGCTATACATATTACTGCTATTCGACGGCACTAACATCCCTTTTGCCGGGGGCGCTGTATCTTTAATTAATACAGGTGGTTCCACAGCAAGCAGCATTAATCAGTGATAGCAGTATACACTTCCCAGCTGAGTTGGTGAGCGCCACTTCATATCGGGGTCTTGAACCTTTTGATCCTCATGTATCTATTGTTCATTTTCTTACCATGTTCTTAGGTATAGCCGGAGCCTTGTTGCCGGAATTTCCTTATTACCCTTCAATTGTACTTAGAGGCTTCGTAGACAGTTTGTGGGCGGTGCTTGATGTTGGAGTGGAGCTAGAAATGTTGGTATTTAACAAAAATATGGTTTTGATTATACCCGTAAACCTATAATATTTTGTTAATATGAATGAAGTTGTTAATGGACATGAAGTAGAAGTCATAATGAAACACTTTCAGAATTTAATTAATGGAGTTCATCTCCTCTTTATTCATGAATTAGTTTGGGTAGAATGAAATCTAACAGGCTTGCTCAGTCGGGTTTACTCAGTTGAGCGCCGGTCGCGCTCCTCGATTTTTGGGGCGTGACATTTATCCCTCAAATGAGAGGGATGATATTTTCAGATGATTCAGAATATGGCCTCATCAGCTTAAGTTGAGGGTTACCTCTCTAGAGTTCACAGTTACAGATTAGTACACTCGGGCCGAGTATGGCACCGGGTGCCGGTCACGCCTCTTCAGATTGGGGCGTGACAAACATGGTATCAGAGAAGTTCTATCCTAGGGGGTCTACAAGCCGTGTCTAGTAGAGCCTTGTTTATAGATATGTTGTGCACCACACTATATAAATAGGAAGCTACAAGGCATTTAGGAGTTTGTTACCCTTCTTTCAAATCGAAATCGTGCGATAAAACTGAGTCATAAGAGTTCAAGCCATGACTTATGCTTGCTAATGATATAGAGGTGCTTGCAATTAGAAAAATTATAGTTAGTCGGAGGGCTAATACAGCAGCAGGAAAGGGCACTAGTAGAGAGAGCATTCCTGACAACATGGCCCAGATTGAGGCCCTATTGTATCATGTATCCCAGTGTGAAAATTTCAAGCTTAAAACCCCAAGATGCGAATATCAAACACACCCCGTGAATAGCAGGCCATGGTAGTATCAGAAGGTAAAGGTATATGTTTCAACAGGTAACAGAAGCAAGGTGAAAGAGGGTACGAGGTACTTAGTTAATGAAGATTATCCAAATTTCAAATTCAGGCAGAGAAAAATAAGGATTCTAAGTTACCTTAAACAGTTACAAAGGTATGTACAATTGGCCACACCCAACTCAGTTATGCCGTATGGCAGCTAACATTTTTAGTTTAACACAAGGATGGGATATCAAGATCCGGCTTGGGTTAGAGTACCCTAAAATAGTGGATTGACCCAAGGGCAACTAAAAGTAAAACAATGTTTTGTTGAAGTTTTCAGAATAATGTGATAGAAAGAAATATTAGCTGGAGAATAAGAAGAGAGTAAACGAAGCATTGTGAGTAAGGTATGATAAATGGGTGACAACGGTAAATCAAAATATGGTAGGATGACAGAGCTTATGGTCAAGTGAAGGAAAATACAAGAGGTTACATGCTTGAGACAATAAAAGAGTATAAGCCATGAAGTCATATCCTTATTTCAAGAAAATGAGTTGGCAGCTCCAACGTAATTACCAGAAGGCTAAGTTAGACCCCCCTGAAGTAAGAGAAATCAGTATGGGTTAGTTAACTAGATAAACCAAACATGAAGTAAGGATCAGGGGATTTGATAATAGTCGACATCATGAAATTTTCAGAGATCACGTTCCGGCAATAATAGAATGGACAATTGAAGAATAACCTTTAAATGTCATTCAAGAAGATGCTTCCCGAAAGCAAGCACTGTCCGAGTTACACTAGATGTCACCCTCGTACGTAAGAAATTCAGTTATCCTTGGTATAAAGGGGTTACCATAAGGCGAGTATGAGTCAATGAAGTTATGAAAATATTCCAAAGATTAAGAGGTAACTATGGAATCCCGAAGGAAGATTGCGGTAAACAGGCAATACGGATGATATTGCATTTATTCAGATCTTACAGATACGTTGTGCCTTCAAAATATTTTGCAAGCACGGCGATGGGGAGAGGCAGTAAGGGCTCCCACCCAAGATGTTATTGATAAATAAGTGTGAATAGAAACTTGATACATAAGGAACCGGTGCGAGGGGTAGGTTAAGACAAAGGACATAACCAAAGAAAGATTATGCAAAATATAATATGAGCAACCGACGAGTAGTTACTACTTCATTCAGGAAGAACTTAGTTATGGATAGACAAGAAGCCTTAGATAAATCATTAGATCATGTAAGATAAACGTAGTGAAACCTAGCATAGGAAGTTCAGTCTCGCAGATACGACATCCTAATCCTTGAGAAGTATTCAGATAGGAGTTGGGGTAGTAAAAGGTACCGTATACCTGTTACAAAAATAAAAGAGAGTTCCACTAGGGAGAGAATCGAAATTTTTAGAAGTAACCCTACGAGCACAAGGGTGTGGAGATAAGTCACTAAGGATAATGATTGGCGAGTAAGAACATCAAAAATTTAGCTTAGGTATACAATCTAATAAGCTCGGAACCTTACAAAGTCAGAGGGTCATCTCTAAGTACTGCAACGAAAATCTAGTTGAGAAAATAAGGAAGAAGGCTTCAAGCTAAGCACAGTGACCTAAAGAGGAAATGATCTTATATTGTATGCACTCCATAAGAAAATGGCACCTACTGTGACCAATGAATGTGACGTAAAATCCAAAGTAATATTCGTGATCATATGAGTTGCACGAAATTCTAATATATGTGGGCACCAAGATAAGCCTAAGTATTCATGCAACAAGTGCTAAAAAGACCACGATAAGTAATTGTTTATGTTTAAAGACTACTGAGAAGGAACGAAAGGGAATATTTGATCTATGACCTAGAGTTAGTTAGATTATGACCCAGTCAAGATTTTGGAGTACTATCCATGCAACATACATGTTGACATTCCTATAGCTATAGGAGACTCCGATATAAGTTAAAAGAAAGAATTGAGTCCACCTCACAAACAAAGGCTTGAATTGTTAGAAGATTATATTATGGATGCTCCATAGAGTCCACCAAAGGTTAAAGTAATAACTAATACCATGAGCTGCAGATCGAAAGATAGCTTAATCCTACTTAAAGGTTGAGAGAGAAGAGGAGACTAAAGAGTTACATCAGCTAAGTAAATCAGGAGTTTAATTATTAGATCCAAATAATTATAGAAGTCGTTCAGAATATTGCAGAATCACTCTTAATATCAAAGGTACAAGAGTGATAGTACAACAACCAATCTATAATGGCTCTACGATAAAAGCAGCTAGAAAAGTACCAGCCTCATAATGATTAAGTAGGAAGCTCCCACCGGATTGTATATGCAATAGAGGTTTACGACTATAGTAGGGCTTCAAGTTGTGGATGTGAATTCCACCTATGTGGAAGGGTGGTTATGAAATAGATATAAAATACAATGAAATATTTAAAGTTAATTAAGGTAATGGTGAAGAAGGTACGAGCTAATCAATTGCAGAAGGTTGTGAATAGTCCAAACTTCAGATAGAGGGCTAGAAACACTCTGATTCAGTATCCACAAATGATAGTTGTAGCGTCACTAGCATATCTTCTAGCCTATGTTTCTCAGGTACCGAGAGGTATAGTTAAGAGAGTAAAGAAGAGTTAGAGACGATGTGATGTCTTGCTTGAAGTTCCAGAATAACATAAGAAAATCTATGGTGCTAGAAAGTTAAAGGAAGGTTGCGAGTAGTATAAATAGATATGTGAAGGTCGAAAGATAAAACATGGTAGAGAGACAAGGTTTTAGGTACACAAGAGTATGGATAACAAAAGGTGAGTGAGAAGGTGACAAGAATAGATATGGCCTTAGGATTAGGCCCATCAAAACAAGAGAGCTAATGATTTATGTAAGTTATAGAAAGCTCAATATAGCCTGAATGAACTCGTAGGAGTCTATGAGTAAGAGAATTTAGAAGAGATGGAATTCTCCCCAAATAGTAGAATAAGGGTGTTATTATGATAAATGATAAGAGAATGACGTTTAGGCCTTCGATTGAGTAATGATTTAAAGAAAAGGAATTTCATGAATTGCACCGGATTAGAATACCCCCATAGGATGAACCACATTGGGATGCCATGAAATATGGTTATTGAACTATAGTATCATCCTAGGTGGATCAAGAAAATCACTTTAGATGTTCCTCGATGAGACATGAGCCCTAGTGACAATGTGTTACATAAGAGGCTTCAAGTTATGAGTGGTAGATTATAGATCAACATTAAGGTGGATCAACAATAGATGGATAAAAAATTCCAAAGAATGAGATGAGATGAGGCTTTCATTCTTAAGATGAACAGTAACGAGGAAGAATTAAAGGACTTAGATTTATACATATACGTTATGCAGTGAGAGTGTAACCTAGAGTTGGGTAGCAAGCCTCGGTAATAATAAATTGAAGTTAGTGTTTTGGTGTAGTATAACCTACCTAGATGTGGTAAAGACATAAGGATAGATATACAAAGCTATGAAACAAGATATAGAAATAATCGTAAGTTCGAGAAAGTACCAAGCGAAGGACTTTAGTACACCTATAGATGCCTAGCGGGACAACTTGTCATAGTCTTGTATATATTCACAAAATGAGGCCTAGAGATTGGATAATAGATGGAGGAAAAATGAGAGAAGAGTCGCATAGGCGCAATAGAGTCGTACAAGCTGCACGACAAAAGGTAGCAACAGTAACGAGATTGGATGAATTCCTACCACAGGTCGTGGTGCGAGAAAGAGGCATAAGGGGGGGGGGGATTCCCTAGGCTTTGGATTTATTCACAGTATAGTTGCCTAGATGTAAAAAATAATAAAGTATTCATAAGAGCTATAAGTTATGATATTGGTAAGCGCATCAGTCAACATTCAAGGACAAATGTTCCAAATGGGGGAATGATGTTACACCCCATGTTTTTGTACGTAAAATTATGTCTCAAGTCAATTGACGTAAGCTATGAAATGAGATCATCTATAAAAGTACATAAAGGAAGTTAGTCGTGTTACTTTGGACGTTAAAAATACTTAAGATCATGAATACCAAGTACCAAGAGGGTTTTAAGGCTTAAAAGCTAAATGAATTGAAGAAAATAAGTTTCATCAAAAGTCGACAAGTTGTGAGACTAGGGTGATTAACATGATAACGAGGTTATGTTATGAGTTATGTTAGTCGTATGATAGCCGTGTGTTATGTTTTGAATTGAACGTTGTTGTGGAACAAAGTTCAATGAAAGTCATCACAAGTTACGTTCATAAGTTTTACTGAAATTTGGGTCAAATGTAACTTCGATTTTCTACCAATATAATTAGATTTATGGGTTGTTCAACCCATCAAACTGAAGATCTATGAGTCTATTTTTTTAACACATTAAACCGTTTGCCAATACGACATCAGTATGTCACCCACTTGCTTAAATGAGAAGATTAAATATGCCGAGAAAGTTACTATTTCGGATCGGCCAAAGAGCCCATTTAAGGGCTTATATCCTGAAATATAACACTCATTATATAGCACAATAATCAAACATAAACCCCTGCTCAATCCTATCAAAAGTTGCACACAAACCCAATTTGATTTTCTCTCCTTTTCAGGTTCTAACTGGAGGAAAAACCTAGAGTTTGAAGAACCAAGATAGGAGCTGAGTTATTCAACAAATAAGTTAAGTTTACTTCTCTCTTTCATCAATATTTTCTGCTGGAAAGGTATGGTAAGTCGTTCTATAACTATAAGAACTCATGGACTGTGATCGGAAGCTGTGAGTTCGAGTTATTGAACTTGTAGGGGAATATTTTGTGGGCTATTTTGTGTTGTTGTTGGATTGGGTGGTTTGCTACTGTTTTAGGGAGTTTTGGAGGAGAAAGGATGTGGGGAAACACCAAATACATTCATGGTGGTGGGCTGGTCGTTCATCGTAACATTTTCAGGCTTTTTGACACTAATACGATGGTCGTTTTGTGTATGAAAAGATTGGGGTGTGTTGGGATTTTTTGTAGTATTTTCTGGTGTATATAAGGTTGGAAAATAATGTATATATAATGTTATTGCTGTGTTCTTGTGTTGTTGGTGTTATCTTGAATTTGGAGGAAGTAAGGATTATAGGGGAGATGCTACTCGTTTTAATACAAAATAAGCTTGTCGTTCATTGTGCAAGTTTTACCTTCCATAAGTTGATGATAGTGTTGTTATCGTTGTTTTAGATTAAGGTGCAATGAGACAAGTTTAACTTGGTTATTGGACATATTATGATAAGGTATGTTAAGGCCAAACCTTTCCTTCATTTTGGCATGACCCATTAGCTACATATGTTTTATAGCGAGACATAAAGCGATGTTCATATTCCTGAATTTATGTACAATGTCCTAGTGTCATAAGTTACAACATTCTCCCTTATCGGGACTTCATATTCAGTTTAATTTTGTCTGTTTCAGCCAAGAGAGCAGAGAGTCTATATTTTTATATATAGTATTACAGTATTTTCACCACCATCAAGCTATAATTGATGCGCAGGCCCCTATTGGGCAACCTCTGATCAGATGATAAGTTATACAACGAGCCTACTGTGGCCAAGCACCAATGAACGAGCCCAAAGTGGCCAAGATACAGGGTCTAGTATGGTCGAGCGCCTATGAATGAGCCTACTACGGTAGAGCAATTACACATACCGAGCCTTATATGGCCGTACAACTATTCTACTTACTATATTGATAGAGTTGAGTCAGTATCAACAGGTAAGCTTATCTTCACATTATCTTCGACTCCCAATTACTTTCAGTTATTATATTATCAGTTCAGTTCAGCTTTCAGTTATTCTATTGTCTTACATACTCGGTACATTATTTCACACTGACGTCTCTTTTGTTTGGGATGCTGCATTTCATGCCTGCAGATCCTGATAGACAACTGGATAGACCTTCCCATTAGACAGAGCCAAACATCAGCTTGGATGGTAAGCTCCACTTCCCCTGAGTTACCAGGTCTAGACCTTGGAGTCCATTTTTTATACAGGCTTGATGGTAGGTCAAGGACCTGTCCCGACCATTATACAAACATGTCTAGAGGCTTGTAGATGAGTCCTGTATAGTTTGTATATTAGTATGTATTCATGGCGGCCTCATCAGCCTGCACAGTTATATATAAGTATTACCCCTACAGAGTTCACAGTTACATATTGGTACGCGCGAACCGATTATGGCACCGGGTGCCGCTCACGCCTCTTCAGGTTTGGGGCATGAAAGCGAATCCCTTATCATACGCTTCATGGCCCATGACGTCATGGTCTAGGGATATCATCCTCATCTTCCAAAGACAACTCTCATGGTCCGAAGGGAATTTGCATGATGTTTAATTTCTGCAATAACCCCATATATTTGCTTCCATTGTACTGTAAGTGTTGCAGGTAAATTGGAAGGTAACCGTCCTACAAATATGAGCAATTCTCACTCCCGTTTCCATTCACAATGTTCACATCCTTCGATCATCGAAAACGTAATCAATGATCAGCAATTAATTACCCTTTGTCATCTAACCGCTCAAATACTTTCCTTTTACATCTGAAATGTTCAAATTCACATTCATAGCTCCGTCTGAAATTATCCGTTACTCCGGAAACTATCATATCCAAAATCCTTTTCGAAGCACACGACCACTCTTATAACAACTCAATCAGGTTTGTTCACCATTGGATCCACAACTATATACGGTCTGATTCCCGTAACACCAGGGATATCATGGAAACTCAGGAACTAGGGTTTGGCCCCCATTTTTCAAAAACACATCATCCTCACTCGCTTCAGACAAATAATCATTTTCTATAATTTTCCATAAGTTTTAAAGCTTTAAAATTTATTTTCTTGCATTTAAATTGTTCAAATATTTATTAATTATCCTTTCAAATTATTTTGTGATGAAGTTATCATTCAAATTCATTATTTACACCCACATGTATGTTTTATAATATTTTACTTCATTTTCTATAATTACATTTCTATTTTTGTGCTAATAAAACATGTTTTCAATAATTTCCTACACTTTACAATTAATTGTGTTTATTATATTATTTAGGTTCAAAATAACTTCTTTATATTTTTACAACCTTCAGCTATTATTTTCAAAAATATTTAGTTGCATAAATAATATTTTTATATTTATATAGCTATTTATTAGTTTTTTTTTTAATTCCACTAGTTTTACAAACTAGCCACTTGTTGAGCCAATTTTCGGACAAAAATAAGGCCCAAAACACTTAGCCGTTTCTCACAAACCAGACCAAATGAACCATTTAGCTAGCCCGGTTGCGACTTGTTTTATGAGCCTCCCCATCTCCCTTTTAACCTAGGCCATTGATCTTAGAGATCAACGACCCACAAACCATCTTCCTTTTTTAATCCACAAAACCCCTAACCTTAAAGACCATTTCTCCATTTTATCGCTCCCATAACCTCTCGAACCTTCCTCCTCACAAACCCTTGCAACATCCTTCCCCAATCTTCTCCAAATCCGATCAAGTCATGAATTTTTTCTGTGATTCACTTACCTTTTATAGGTGATCTCATTGTTAGTCACAAGACTATGGTATTACTTAGTACTTCCCTAAACATATTGGCAAGTATTACCTCCCAGAATCCGACTCGTTCAAATTCAATCTATATGATCTGGACAATATTTCGTCCACATACATGGTATAAGGGTCGAGTTCTAGCAGACTGATTTTTCAAACGTTAAACCCTAATTAGGGTTTGAACTTAAATTTCTCCCTTTACCAGCTCTATTAGTGATTTCATGTGGTATATTATTTCCTTTATTTTGTTTAATTGATTGTTCTTACCTGTTTGTTCGTTTAAATTAACTACTATATAAACCCATTCCCCTTATTCCCCTAAGGACGGACATTAATCATTATTACTCTCTTACTACTTCACTCTATATTGTTCTGAACTTTGACTCTTGGCCAGCTAAAAGCCAAGGCCACTGAAATTCAACAAATTGACCAATACTGGTGCGAACATTGCCCGAGGTTCATATAAAACCCTTAGGAACTCTGACGCACTAAGATTTGGGTTCTACTTTTCTCTATTGACGTTTGAAGTACTGATGATACCGTTCTCTGGTTTATTTGTTTTTCAATTGGTAACTGGTAAGTTCTTTGGCCGGTGTATTTTCATCCTTTTTCCTTTGTGTTCATATTTTGTATACTCATGCCATTGAAAATTTTGTGAAATCAATATTTTTCTATGCCATTTCTATTTGAAATCTTACTGGATGTGAAGTTGATTTGTAAGTCTGAACTTTTTCTAGCATTTGAACTTGCCTAAAATTCCCAACTCTTAGATATATCTATTACATGTGTTCAATATGAATATTTTTGGCTCTCTTGAGCTCGTTTAGCCTAGTGTGTTTGTGCATGAATGGTTATGTCTGCTGCCTAACATTAGTTTACTTCTCTGCCATGTTTTGAAATCTTGTGATTAAAGCAATTCATGCCCGGAATGTGTTCTAATATCTATGGAATCTTTCATGTGCAACTTGACATTTCCTAAAACTGATACTTGATCATATTTCCATGCCAAGCATGCTTTCCTCCTACTTATGTGCACTTTCTGAATTTTTGTCTTCAATCATGTGTTCTCTAATATTTCCTAAGACTTTAGGATGAAATAACTAGCCTCTACTCCTATATGGGCCAACTAGCACCAGGTCTAATGCTTGCCTGTCTTGATTTTGAAAATTGACATTCCTCTTATATTGTGACTGATTTTCAACATGCTAAAGGTTTCCCCTACTTCATTAAGTAATTGCTTTGATCATGAACTTGTTCTGTTATGTTGTTCCTTTTATTAGTTTTTTCATAATAAATACATGCATGTGATGGCTGTGCTTTGCCTGTTTCTCGTCTGATTCTGCAGCCCTCATCTAAGGTTCTCTAAGTTGATTCTAAATCATGCTTTATTTTGAAACTCTTGTGAATGATTTATTATCCTATGTTGGTCCATCATGTCATTATTAAACTTCTTTTATGGAATTACAAGCATAAAATTTCCTTATATGTGCCTTTTGTGCCTTTCACTTTAGGTTGGTCCTGTTTATATGTCTTGGCTAGAGTCGTTGTTAGATACAACTCTAAGAACTAAGTGTTTAAGTTGTTTAGTTAATTCTATGAGTATTTTGTCACATGTATGGCTGCATTTTGCATGTGTTTGGGTAAGTAAGTTATTCGTTAGGCCTAGTGTTCGGCCATAAATGTTAGGTTTGAGCATGAAATTCAGGTCGCTATGGTAAGCCAGTGTCTGGGTTTGCTGTTGTGTGAAGATTAAGACCATCGAAGGCCCGGGTACATCCATAGGTTATTTCTATATTGGACCTATATATACATCATTGGTCTTGTACTCGTTCAAACTGTAATTTGTCATTATGTATCATTTCTTCTTGGGCCTTTAATAATTTGTAAACAAACAGTTGAGGATTAATGGAACGGGGGAACTGGGATACTTTATCTTTTGCATGAATGGGTAGAGATCATGCCTATCAGATCTTAATTGTTTTTTTTTCATCATGCCTCATACTCAGGAATTATCTGCACACATGTTATTCCCATAGATCGCATGACTTAATGTCTATAGAAAAACGTGAATGGTTAGAGAGCATGCCTATAGGATTTGAATCCAACTTGTTACACATAGATATTATGCCTATAGGAGGTTAATGAAAATAACTGAAACTATATTCTTTGACTCTTCTAAACATCATGTCGTTAGGATTTCCGTTCAGATAATCCAAGCTGTCATCGCAACTATTCTCTTTTTGTCATACAGTCCGTCTGGAAAGCATGCTTATAGGGACAAATAAATAATTCCTAATTCTGAACTACTTCACTTCCCGGATGCAAATTGTTTAGATATTACATCTATAGGATGCTACTAATCACCTAGAAAGCATGACTGTAAGATTCTTTAATAGAACTATGTATTACAAATAGCCTTTTCGTCAAAACTAGTCATCTAGAAATCCTGTCTATAGGAATTTACCCTAATTGCTGAGTGGTTACAATCACATTGAAACCAAGCCTATAGGTCTTGAAGAATTTAACATGCTTTAACTCCAAACCTGCCTATCTATAATTTTCCGTTTAAATAATCTGAACATCGCAAGTATAAGCTATAATTTTCTGCCTAATTGATAGTGTGCATTCATGTCTATATGAGGAGGTGAACTTGAGCCTTTGGTTTTGATTATGTGTAGTCCTATTTGTTTTGAGTGCGCGCCTAGTTTTCTTATTTTTAGCAGCCTAAGGAAAGTCTAGAACTACCAAAGTAGTAGGTCCAAAACCTCCTGAACCATAGGCATGGGACGGGTAAAGCACGCATAGGGAACGATTTAGAATTGAACTAGAACGCTTTTAGGTAAACAACTTTAACATAGTAATCGGGTAGCAGAAGATGATAGTCTATGCCCGCTGAATAATATGAACAACCCTTACCCTAAGGGAGTTGCGAAATATTATTTATATTGCATGTGGTGATCCTTTAGGCTAAAAAACATAGGACCCCCGTCTCCCCTTTTTATGTTTGTTGTTCACACTTAGTCGTCAAATATAATAGTTGTACCTTGCAACCTCTAAGATTTGTACTGACTTAGTTTACATCTTATGTTGTTTTCTTTACACTTGTTACGATAGACCATCAAACTTCCATAACTTTTTATGACCACTTAGCTTAATTATAACTCAATAATTCAAATCGCATAAAATTTGATTGGGACCCATTGTTGTGGACCTCGAAAAGTTCCTAACACCTTCTCTTCGAGGTAATTTGATCCATTACCCGATCTTTGGTAATGTAGACTAGTCAAACAGAGTTATTTGCAAATAGGTGACCTAACACAACTTAAAAATAGTTAGGTGGCGAGTCTTCTCTTTTAATACCCATTTAAAATAGTTATCACATACCGAAACCCGCTTTCGCTAGAAAAAGGGGCGCGACATCATGGCGACTCTATTGGGGATTTACACTTAGGATCTTACCATAATGAGGTTGACTTATGTGGATTATTTGATGATATGTACATCCCTTCCCTTATTTTCCTTTTTTTTATATTGCTCTGAAATGCACATCCCCTCTCTTATTTCCCTTTATTCGCTTAAATTGCTATGACATGAACGCCCTCTCCCCCTTCCTTCATCTTGTCTAATACTGCTATATCATGAATCTCCATCCTTATTTCCCTACCTACTTCCTTACATTCTTGCACGTTTTTCATAAGTTAAACCGAGTTCTCTCTTTTATCTTTCTTTTATTTTCCCTTATTTTCCTTCTCATATTCATTTTTACCATATTATTTACTATTTTATGCACCTTTATCATGCAATACTTGGCAACATGCTACTATTTCTGCAAAAAGCATGCTCCACGTTATACTCTAGTCGTGCTTATTATCAACATAGCAGCGCTTGATGAGTGTCTGCGCTTTCCTGAAAACACCTTTTTAAATCAAAAATGCTTATTTGTAGTAGACTAGTCGATCAATGGTGCAGTCAACAGTCCCCTGCCTTTCCCTTTGAAGTTGTCCACTTGAGAGTACCAGTCTAGTCCTTTCTAGAAAACCATACTCCGATTTGAACTGTACATGCATCATGCTAATCCTAGTATGGATTGAAATGTCACTGACGTAACAACCCATTTATGTGAACCTTGTCCAAAGTCCAACAGAATTTCCTTAATCCCAAAGGACACCATTATATTATGTGCATTAGTTGGAGAAAACGTGTCAATATATTGGTCATTATTACGTAAATAGTCGAATCTGGAGGGGAAATGGCTAACCTTTATTTGTTTGCAGAAAATGTAACACAAAATTCCCAGGTTCGGTATGGTCCCGAATATCCCACCTTTGCTAATTGACTGGTGGAATGACCTTGTACCCTGTGACATAAATCATGTGAGGAGAGTGTTGGGTAACCTACCATCTTTGCTGAACATTCAACCAAACACGGAGCTGACTGAGACTGCTACCATGTTATGGGATGAGAATAGAGTTGTCTTCTGATTTGGCAATATAGAAATGACTCATCTCTTAGAAGAAATAGGGGGTTTCGCCGTGTTATCATGGGATAGTCTAGGACTATTGGTTCTAGAGAATCACACTCCACCTGATTTCATGAAAATGTTGGGTTTTAAGAAGAATGATGAGCTGGTCTGTTTGAAGAAATCATACATCCCCTTTGAATTTCTCTATGAGAATTATGGGCATAGATAATCATATTGCATTCATCATAAGGATCTAGCCATTAACTCTTTGGGATAGGTGCACCGCCAGGTTTATATTTTCATAGTCTGTTTCCTGGGTCTGTTGATCTTTCCAATGCAAGGGGGAAGAATTCATACCCTCTTATCCATGGTCGCCAGAACTTTAATGGAGGGTATCAAAGGGAAAAGTACACTATCATCCCGATGATCTTAGCTGAGATGTACCATGCTCTGGATCAGTACAAGCATAGGTCCGGACACTTTCAGGGTTGTAATTTCTTACTATATGTCTGGCTTCTGGAACACTTTCAGAGGGGTGATTATTGCCAAGAGCTTCTACGAAGTCCACCAAATGACTACATAGCCAGTAATCATCCAAAGAACATAACGTTCATTCGAGACAAGTTTTCAAAGCTTGGAAATTATGCCGGGTGCGTTTATTCAGCAATCTGATAGATGAGCAAGTGCATTGGATGTTTGAATGGTTTCCTAGTAATGAGTTCATTATCAGATCCAAAAGAACTACTCACTTGGTATTGATCGGGCTGCGAGGTACATACCCTTACACTCCTATAAGGGTAATGAGGCAAGTTAGAAGGAAACAAGTCATACCTCAGGTTTCTAACATGCTTCAGTATAACGCAGATTTCAAAAGGAACGCCATCTCATTCAAGTTCGAAGCGCAACACATGTGGAACCGAAAGATCATGGTGGGAGGAAAAACTATTGAACTGGACAGGTATCACGCCAGTCATATGTATTACTATTTTTCATGGTTGGAGGACGTCATAATTGGAGATGTCATACCGAGGGTCGATCTGATAGATAGGATCATAGACAAGGTGGTTGGCGAATAGGTGAAGTATGAGAGGCTACACAAAAGGGTGTTCGAACCGGAAACTAAACATCTGGAATAACATAAAGTTGACATGGAGGCGATAAGGGAATTGAAGGAGATTTCCATTAAGTCGACAGAGAGGTTTGAATATCTAGAGTAAGTATTGATGGAGCTAGAAAGGAAAGATGAGATAGAGGCTTTGGAATTGTCGAGGCATGGACGATGATGAATGAGGGAAGCTGGAAAATGCTTACTTGCTATTGAACAGGCACGATCTGGGAAACATGATTGATGGAGTCAAGGGAGCCAAGCATGGATAAGGTCCTTCAGGTACCAAGTAGATTAGGAGATAATGTTCTTTACTACTTTCTAGATTAGATTAGATTTCGATATAATTAGGCTTGATGCCCTTAGTGACTCTATTATTATTGTCGATTTAGTGGAATATTGATTTAGCTTATTTTTGCACTAATAGAATGAGGAAAACGATGTCATGAATTTCCTCTTCTATGTTGCGCATAGGCCTACCTCAGGCGCAATGAGGTCCTCGAAATTAGGACACGAATTATTGCATGAACTTAGGTGATATATGTTTAAATACTGCAAACAATCACTTCGTCTTATTGACTTGTTTACATTTTGTTTTTCTTTTGATTATTCCCATTCCCAAAGGTTGGTTCGTGCATATTGGAATCATCAGCATACCACACTAGATCCAGAGGTCCTCCACCTCCTTCTCCACCTATATATTTGAAAAACAAAGGCAAAGGGAAAGGCAAAGGCAAAGGGAAGATGGATGAATTAAGTGGTATTCGAAAAGACAATGCTACCGTGGCAGAGAATGTGGAAACCTTAGGCGGGAGAAGTATGCTGTGACATAATTAGTTTGGAGTCCATTTTTTTATACAGGTTTGATGGTAGGTCGAGGCAATATCCCTGCAATATAAAGACATCTCTAGAGTCTTGTAGACGAGTCCTATATAGTTTGTATATTAGTAGATCTTCATGGCGTCCTCATCAGCCTGCACAGTATATATATATATATATATATATATATATATGAGCTTTTGGTTATGTTTATCCCTCAGATGAGAGAGACTATTTTTTTAGATGATTCAGAATATGGCCTCATCGCCTAAGTTGAGGGTTAACCCTCCATAGTTCATAGTTACAGATTGGTACGCTCGGGCCGAGTATGGCACCTGGTGCCGGTCACTCCTCTTTAGGTTTGGGACATGAGAGCGAATCCCTAACCATAAGCTTCATGGCCCAGGACGTCATGGTCTAAGGATATCATCCTCATCGTCCAAAGACAACTCTCATGTTCCGCAGAGAATTTGCATCATGTTTAAATTTCTACAATAACTCCATATATTCGTGTGCATTGTATTTTAAGTGTTGCAGGTAACTTGGAGTAATCGTCCTACAAATAGGAGCAATTCTTGCTCCGGTTTCAATTCACAATGTTCACACCCTTCGATCACATCAAACATAACCAATGATTAGCAATTGATTACCCTTTGTCCCGTAACCGTTCAAATACTTTCCTTATACATCACTAACGTTCAAATCCGCATTCATAGCTCCACCTGAAATTATTTGTTACTCATGACACTATCATATCCAATATCCTTTTCGAAACACTCGACTACTCTTGTAGAAACTCCATCGATTTTGTTCACTGTTGGATCCAAAACTACACACGGCCTGCTTCCCGTTACACAGGGGATATGTAGGTAACTCAGAAACAATGGTTCGGCCCCAATTTTATTAAAACACATCATCCTCACTTATTTTGGAAAAAAATTGGTCATCAATTTCTTTACCCGACAACTCTTTCATGTTTCCCGGGTAAAGATGGGCAGTTGTTGATACCCAATTTTTCCCTCATATTTTATAAGTATCATATATACATTCAAAATATCATTTCTACATCATCACCAATTTACAAGAGCGATATAAGAATTTTATGTAATTTTCCATAAATGTTAAAGCATTAAAATTAATTTTCTTACATTAAATTGTTTTAATTATTAATTATCCTTTCAAGTTATTTTTTGATGACGTAATCATCCAAATTTATTATTTACACCCACGTGTATGTTTTATAATATTTTACTTTATTTTCTATAATTACATTTGTATTTTTGTGCTAATTACATATTTTTGCAATAATAGCTTACACTTGCGTTTATTATTTTATTTAGGGTCAAAATAACTTCTTTATATATTTACAACCTTCAGCTACTAGTTTCTAAAATATTTTGTTTTATAAATAATATTTTTATATTTATATAGATATTTTATTAATTTGTTATTCTTTAATTCCACTTGTTTTAAAAACTATCCAAATGTTGAGCCAATTTTTGGACCAAAAATAGGCCCAAAACACTTAGCCCTTTCCCATAGCCCAGACCAAACTACCTTTTTAGCCAACTGGGTTGCGACCCGTTTTATGACCCGCCCCATCTCCCTTTTAATCTTTGTCGTTGATCTTAGAGACCAACGACCCATAAACCATCTCCCTTTTATTAATCCAACAAACCCAAACCCTAAAGACCATTTCTCCATTTCGCCTCTCCCAGAATCTGTCGAACTTTCCTTCTCACAAACCCTAGAAACCGCCTTCCCCAATCTTCTCCAAATCCGATCAAGTCATGGATTCTTTTTGTGATTCACTTATGTCACGACCCCAAACCCTAACTGGCTGTGATGGCTCCTATCGTGATACTAGGCTAGCCAATTCACTGAAAGTAACATAATGATTTCCCATTTAATACATCAAGTATCCAATTTTTCATAATAATTCTATTTCTTAAGCATTGTAAAACAATAAAAATGATTAGAACATCTAAACACAACCCCAACATCTGGAGTCAACCGTCATGAGCATCTAAGAGGTGATACAGTCTAATACAAATCCTCTACTACAACAAGTCTGGGAAGTAAAGTAAAATGTCAGAGTAGGAAGGAGAAAGAGTAGGCTGCGGGTGCCGAGCAGTTACCTCACAATCTATGAACAATGCTCCAAAAAGGGTAGCTCAACCATCGCTCTACCTTAGTACCTGAATTTGCACATAAGGTGCAGGAAGTAACGTGAGTACGCCAACTCATTCAGTAACCAAAGTAGCTAAAAACTTGAGTGCAATGACGAGCATTTAAACTTTATAGTTTCATAAAAATAAATACTAGTAAAGGTAATAGATCAAGTCAAGAGTCAACATTTACCAAAGCTTTCACAAAACTCCAGTTTTTTCTGTTTAAAACTTGTGTAAAGCATTAGTCAACATTTATCAAAAAGGCTCAGTGTAAAGAAAAGTGAAAACAATGATTTCATAAAAATATCAGCCACTCGGGCACAGTGTCACTCACAAAATAAAGCCTCTCGGGCAAGCCTCTTAGTCACTCCTGACTCTACTCTCATAAGTCAATGCTTCCACTCAACACTCTCACTCATCAGGTAGCATGTAACAACTGCTGCGGCGTGCAACCCAATCCAATACGTATGTATGTATGTATGTATGTATGTATGTATGTATGTATGTATGTGTATATATATATAACGACTCGGCCAGTCGTTCCGTGAGATTTACCCCATTTACCCTATTTCAGCTTTTGTGATATATTGCTAGCCTAGTTTTGTTGTGTCGGGTCAATTGGTTTGGGTCTGGAGTGGTCATGGTGAGAATTAAGGCATTTAGACTCTCAAAGTAGCCTAATAGTTGAGAAAGTCAATTGAGAGTTGACTTATTGGTGAATAGCCTCGGAATGCGGATTTTATGGCTCATATAGCTTCGTTAGGTGATTTGGGACTTAGGAGTGTGTTCGGAGTGAAGTTTTGATGTCCGGTGTATAATTGGGCTTGAATTGGCGAAAGTTAGTGGAAAATAGGCTATCAGGGTCGGAATGGGATTCCGGAAAATGGAACAGGTCTGTAATGTCATTTTGAGTATGTGTGCAAAATTTCAGGTCAATCGGAGGTGTTTTGGTTTGTTTCAGCGTAGTTAGTGATATTTGGAAGTTTTAAAGTTCATAGGCTTCAATTTGATGTAATTTTGCTGTTTTCATGTTGTTTTTGCTATTTCGAAGGCTCGAGTAAGTTTGAATGATGTTATGGGATGTGTTGGTAGGATTGGTTAAGGTCCCGGGGGCCTCGGGTGTATTTCAGATGCTCAAACACGAAATTTTTGGCCTTAAGAAGACTGTTGTTTTATGGTGTTTTAGCAGCAGTGAATCCTTCAATGCTATTGCATGGACTCGTCCGCGATAGCATAGAGTAAAAGAGTGGGGCAGGAATATTGTTCTATGCGATCACGTGGTTAGGATTCCGATCGCGTAGGTTGGTCAGGTAAGGCAGTGCGATCGCGTGGGTGTTGGTGCGATCGCGTAGAGGATTCTGAGGCGTGTCTGTGGGGTGGAACGTTGTTCTGTGCGATCGCGTGTATTAGTTTGCGATCGCATTTAGTTTTCTGGTCTTTGCATCGCGGTCGCGCGTCTAATGTCGTGATCGCATTGAGGAAACTAGATGGCTGGGCAGAATGTTTTAAAGGCCATTTGTGCGAGAATAGTTCATTTTCCTCCATTATTGAATGATTTGGGAGCTCTTTTGAGAGGGTTTGAAGAGGAAACTGAAGGGAATCACTTGGAGGTAAGGTTTTAAACTTCATAATTCATTTATATGTCGTTTTCTAAGTAATTAAACCTTAAAATTATTGGACTTAAACCCAAATTTGGGGAAGAAGGGTGCACGGAAATTGAAATTTTCTTTTGAGGATTTGAGTGGGCAATTGTGGTCCGATTTTAATGTTCTTGGTATGTATAGAATCGTGGGAAGACGAGGATTCTAGTGATATAAATTTTATCAAATTCTTAAACGAGTATGTGGTGCACACTAATTTTTGGATTGGACTAGGTCCTCTCCGCGGCAACTAATAAGTTACATATTTTACTCAAAACCTTATGTTAAATTACGTTCTAAAGATTGTTGAAATATTTGGGGTATAAGCCGTGTTTAGGGCCTCGTTCCAATCTGTTTAGACCCCTCGGGGGCTTTTCACTGATGTTTTCCTCACAAAAAATAATGTTTTTGGTCGAGTACCCTATTCTTACTGATTCGCCCGAGGGGCTTTTGAGAGGTTCTGCTGAGTGAGGTCGAGGGCCTGATTGTGAGGATATGATACGCCACGAGGTGGCTTGATATTAACGCTTGGGCTGAAGGATCCCCTTCAGAGTCTGCACAAACCTCCAGTGAGTGCACCGAGTGTCGAGTGTTGAGTGACGAGTGATTGGGAGGCATGAGTGACTGTGAGGTGCTGAGTGACTGATTATGAGTGATGGTGAGGTATGACCGAGGTGCTGATTATGAGTGACTGTGAGGTGCTGAGTGACTGATTATGAGTGATGGTGAGGTATGACCGAGGTGCTGATTATGAGTGACTGTGAGGTGCTGCGCGACTGATTATGAGTGACTGATTACGAGTAATGGTGAGGTATGCCCGAGGGGCTTATTATGAGTGACTGTGAGGTGATGAGCGGCTGATTATGAGTGACTGTGGGGCATGCCCGAGGGGCTGATTATGATACATGTTTTTGCCCAAGGGGCTACTTATGATTTCACTCTGAATTTATGAAATGTGTTTTGCCCAAGGGGCCTCTATGTGATTCATTTCATTTTCATACTAAATATTTCGGTTTGGAGCTGTTCTAAAATAAACATTTTTCAAAGGACCTTCCCGAGGTTGGTTTTAAGGCATGACAATTTCATATATCTATGTTTATACTATTGCAAGGTAAGGCTGTGCATATTGTGAATTGATGATATTGATTTTTACGTGTTTCCTTGCTGCTTAGGCTTGATTTATTTTCATTACTACTGAGTTGGCGTACTCACATTACTCCCTGCACCCCTGTCTGCAGATTCAGGTGCAGATACCGAGCATTAGCTATCTTTCCGTGTGGAGCCAGAGTGCGGGATATAGAGGTAGTTGTTCAGCGTCCGCGGCATCTCTATTTTCCCTTCCTGTTGTAGCTAGGTATTCATTCGGAGGTTTTGTATAATAATAGTATACCTTTGGCTTATTTTTCTTAGATGCTCATGACATGATGGCTCCGGGTTTTGTGGTTGGTGGCAATGTTTATTGGCCTAATGTATTTAGTAAACTCTGTATATTTTATAAATTGCTTGAAATTTGTATTGGGATTTTGAAAGAAATTATAAATATGTGATTATTAGCTAGCCTAGTTCCACGATAGGCGCCATCACGGCAAGTTTAGGTTTTTTGGGGTCGTGACAGTTTGGTGTCAGAGCCTAGGTTACATAGGACTCAACGATCATGAGCAGGTTTAGTATAGTCTTGCGGATCGGTACGGAGACGTCTGTACTTGTCTTCGAGAGGCTGCCGAACTTTTAGGAAACATTTATATCCTTCTTGAACTCTTTCATGCTAATCTATTGATTCTTGAAATCTGAACTTAGGTTGTTTCATTCTCTCACATATAGTGAGGAAACGCCATACCGATCAGAGTGACCAATCACCGGCTAGACCATCGATCAGGATTAGGTTTCCTCCGATGGTGTTCCAGCGGGACAGGCTCAGGCCGTCAGTGCCTATGGTTATTCCGGGTCTTCAGGAGACCCTTTCTCAGGTATTAACAGTGTGCACCAGTTTGGCTCAGGCAGTCGCCATGTCTTCTACTATCACCACAGCTCAGGCTAGGGGGGGAGGGAATTAGACTCCAGCTGCCCGGGCACCTGAGTAGGCTGCACGGGGTATTCAGGCACCGGGAGTAGCCCCATCTGAGCAGGGTGGGGGCCGTTCATTCAGGCCTCCTCAGTCAGCGGCCCAGCGTATAGTGGTGCATCTTCAGGGCATGATCCCCGTGGTTCTCAGTCAGGCCGTACTTCATTTGGTGCCCTCCCAACTCAGAGTGCAGCCCGAGCACCCCTAGTTCAGAGTTCTTCTATGCATGAGTCTTCTAGTTGTCGTTCGGGTCCTAGGGGTTCCTATCAGTCCCCGCCTCCAGCTCCAGGAAGTTGTTTTGAGTGTGGAGAGTTCGGGAACGTGTCGAGGCAGTGTCCCCGCCATAACGGTGGATCTTCTCAGTAGAGGGGCCAACCCTCGACTTCAGCTCTAGTTACTTCCCCACCCGCCCAGGCAACCACAGGTGGTAGTCAGTCAGCCAGAGGCCGCCTTAGAGGGAGAGGTCGAGCAGGGGGAGGTCAGGCTCGCATGTATGCACTTCCAGCCAGGCCAGATGTTATGGCCTCAAATGCCATGATCGTAGGTATTGTCTCAGTCTATTGTCGAGATGCCTTGGCTTTATTTGACCCTGGTTCTACATATTCCTATGTTTCTTCATATTTTTCCCATTTTATGGATGTGCCCCGTGAGTCCTTAGTCACCTCTGTTCATGTGTCGACTCCGGTGGGCGATACTGTTGTTGTGGACCGTGTGTATCGATCGTGCATGATATCTATTGGGGGTCTGGACACCCGAGTGGACCTACTGTTACTCAGCATGGTCGATTTTGATGTGATATTGGGCATGGATTGGTTATCTCAGTGCCATGCGATTCTTGATTGTCACATTAAGACTGTGACCTTAGCTATGCCAGGGTGTCCGAGGTTTAAGTGTAGAGGTTCTTTCTAGGCAGGGTGTTTATCTTATTATGCCTTTGTGAGGGATGTCAGTGGTGAGACTCCCACTATTGATTCAGTTCCTGTGATCCGTGACTTTCCGGATGTGTTTCCTGCAGATCTGCCAGGCATGCCACCTGACAGGGATATTGATTTTGGTATTGACTTGGTGTCAGACACCCAACCTATTTCTATCCCACCTTATCGTATGGCACCAGCGGAGCTAAATGAATTGAAGGAGCAGCTTCAGGAACTCCTAGATAAGGGGTTCAATCGGCCTAGTGTGTCACCTTGGGGTGCACCGGTATTGTTCGTGATGAAAAAGGATGGGTCCATGCGTATGTGTATTGATTATCGGTAGCTGAACAGGGTTATGGTTAAGAATCGGTACCCCTTGCCCCCCATTGATGATTTGTTTGACAATCTTCAGGGCGCCAGACTATTTTCAAAGATTGACTTGAGATCTGGGTATCATCAGTTGAAGATTCGGGATCCTTACATTCTGAAGACTGCTTTTAGGACCAGATATGGTCATTATGAGTTCTTGGTTATGTCATTTGGCCTGACAAATGCCCCAGATGCGTTCATGCAATTGATGAACAACGTGTTTCAGCCTTACCTTGATTCTTTCGTCATTGTGTTCATTGATGACATCTTGGTTTATTCTCGTAGCCAGGAAGAGCATACTCAGCATTTGAGAGTTGTGTTACAGAGGTTGAGGGAGGAGAAGCTTTATGCAAAATTCTCCAAGTGTGAGTTTTGGCTTGGTTCGGTAGCTTTCTTGGGGCACGTGGTGTCTAGTGAGGGTATTCAGGTTGATCCGAAGAAGATAGAGGCGGTGCAGAGTTGGCCCAGACTGTCCTCAACTACAGAGATAGGAGTTTCCTTTTTTTGGCGGGATATTACCGTCACTTTGTGGGGGGATTCTCTTCTATTGCTTCACCTTTGACCAGATTGACCCAGAAGGGTGCTCCATTCAGATGGTCTGATGAGTGTGAGGACAACTTTCAGAAGCTCAAGACAGCATTGACCACAGATCTGGTACAAGTTTTGCCTACTGGTTCGGGTTCTTATACAGTCTATTGTGATGCTTCTAGAGATGGTTTGGGAGCGGTGTTGATGCAGGACAGTAGGGTGATTGCCTATGCGTCTAGACACTTGAAGGTGCACGAGAAGAATTATCCAGTACACGATCTTGAGTTAGCTGCCATTGTTCATGCCTTGAAGATTTGGCGGCATTATTTGTATGGAGTGCAGTGTGAGATTTTCACTGATCATCATTGTTTGCAGTATCTGCTGAGACAGAAGGACTTGAATTTGCGTCAGAGGAGGTGGTTGGAGCTTCTCAAGGATTATGACCTCACTATCTTATATCATCCGGGGAAGGCCAATGTAGTGGTTGATGCCCTAAGTCGCAGAGCAGAGAGTTTGGGGAGTCTAGCCTAACTTCCAGTAGCAGAGCGTCCATTAGCCCTTGATGTTCAGGCCTTAGCGGGTCGGTTGGTGAGATTGGATCTATCAGAGCCCCTGCGAGTGTTGGCTTGTGTAGCCTCCAGGTCTTCTCTGGACGATCAGATTAGAGCACGCTAGTATGATGATCCACATTTGCTTGTTCTTCAGGACAGGGTCCGTCGCGTTGTTGTCAGGATGTGGTTATTGGTGATGATGGGGTCATGAGGATGCAGGGCCGGATTTGCATGCCCAATGTAAATGGGCTTCGAGATTTAATTCTAGCAGAGGCCCATAGTTCGCGGTATTCCATACATCCGGGTGCCGCAAAGATGTATTAGGATTTGAGGCAGCATTATTGGTGGAGGAGGATGAAGAAGGATATTGTGGAGTTTGTGGCTCGGTGTCTCAACTGTCAACAGGTCAAGTATTAGCACCACAGACCAGGTCGATTGCCTTAGAGGCTTGATATTCCAGAGTGGAAGTGGGAGCGGATCACCATGGACTTCGTAGTTGGACTCCCATGGACTTCGAGGAGGTTTGATGCTATATGGGTTATTGTGGATCGGCTGACCAAGTCCGCGCACTTCATTCCTGTTGGTACTACTTATTCTTCGGAGAGGTTAGCTGAGATTTATATCAGGGAGATTGTCCGATTGCATGGGGTTTAAGTTTCTATCATTTCTGACAGGGGTACTCAGTTCACATCTCAATTTTGGAGGGTCGTGCAGAGAGATTTAGGTACTCAGGTCTGAGCACATCGTTTCATCCTCAGACCGACGGGTAGTCAGAGAGTACCATTCAGATTTTGGAGGATATGTTGCGTGCTTGTGTGATTGACTTTGATGGTTCATGTGACCAGTTTCTGCCACTAGCGGAGTTTGCATATAATAATAGCTATCAGTCGAGTATCCAGATGGTTCCGTATGAGGCTTTATATGGTAGGAGGTGCATATCTCCGGTTGGTTGGTTTGAGCCAGGCGAGGCTAGGCTATTGGGCACAAACATGGTACAAGATGAGTTGAGTAAGGCAAAGTTGATTCAGGAGCGGCTTCGCACGGTGCAGTCTAGGCAGAAGAGTTATGCGGACCGGAAGGTCTGAGATGTGCCTTTCATGGTTGGGGATAAGGGGTTGCTGAAGGTGTCGCCCATGAATGGTGTTATGAGATTCGGGAAGAGGGGAAAGATGAGTCCCAGGTTCATTGGGCCATTTGAGGTGCTTCAGAGGGTTGTGGAGGTGGCTTATAGGCTTGCTATGCCTCCAGTTTATCGGGTATTCATCCGGTGTCCCATGTTTTGATGCTCTAGAAGTATGTTGGTGACCCGTCCCATGTTTTGGACTTCAGCATGGTTCAAATCAAGGGTGATATGTCATATGAGGTAGAGCTAGTGGCTATTTTGGGTCGACAGGTCAGGAAGCTGAGGTCTAAGAATATAATTTCAGTGAAGGTTCAGTGGAGAGGGCAGCCGGTGGAGGATGCCACCTAGGAGACCGAGCGGGAGATGCGGGACATATATCCTCACTTATTCGAGACTCCAGGTATGTTTCTAGACCCGTTCGAGGACAAACGTTTGTTTAAGAGGGGGAGGATATAACGACCCGGCCGGTCGTTCCGTGAGATTTACCCTGTTTCCCCCATTTCTGCATTTTTCATATATTCATAGCTTGTTTTTGTTGTGTGGGTCAGTTGGTTTGGGTCTGGAGTGGTCATGGTGAGAATTGAGGCATTTAGTCTCTCAAAGTAGCCTAATAGTTGAGAAAGTCAACTGAGAGTTGACTTATTGGTGAACGACCCCGGAATGCATTCAGATAGCTTCCTTAGGTTATTTGGGACTTAGGAGTGTGTTCGGAATGAAGTTATGATGTCCAGTGTAGAATTAGGCCTGAATTGGCGAAAGTTAGTTTTTGGCGATTTCCGGTCGGTAATGGAAAATAGACTATCGGGGTCGGAATGGGATTCTGCAATTTGGAAAGGTCCGTAATGTCATTTTGGGTATGTGTGCAAAATTTCAGGTCAATCATAGGTGTTTTGGTTGGTTTCGGCGTACTTGGAAAATTTTTGAAGTTTCAATGTTCATAGGCTTTAATTTGAAGTAATTTTTGTGTTTTCATGTTGTTTTTGGTGTTTTGAAAGCTCGAATAAGTTTGAATGATATTATGGGTTGTGTTGGTAGGATTGGTTGTGGTCACGGGGGCCTCGGGTGTATTTCAGATGCTCAAACGGGCACTTTTTGGCCTTAAGAAGACTGTTGTTTTCTGGTGTTTTAGTAGAAGCGAATCCTTTAATGCGATCGCGTGGACTCGTCTGCGATCGCGTAGAGTAAAAGTGTGGGGCACGAATTTTGTTCTATGCGATCGCGTGGTTAAGATTGCGATCGCGTAGGTTGGTCAGGTAAGGCAGTCCGATCGCGTGGGTGTTGGTGCGATCGCGTAGAGGATTCTCAGGCGCGTGTGTGGGGTGGAAAGTTGTTCTGTGCGATCGCGTGTTTTAGTTTTTGATCGCATTTAGTTGGCTTGTATGTTCATCGCGATCGCGTGTCTAATGTCGCGATCGCACTGAGGAAATTAGATGGCTGGGCAGAATGTTTTAAAGTCCATTTGTGCGAGAATAGTTCATTTTCCTCCATTATTGAACGAGTCGGGAGCTCTTTTCAGAGGGTTTGAAGAGGAAATTGAAGGGAATCACTTGGAGGTAAGGTTTTAAACTTCATAATTCGTTTATATGTCATTTTCTAAGTAATTAAACCGTAAATTGTTGGAATTAAACCCAAATTTAGGGAAGAAGGGTGCATGGAAATATAAATTTTCTTTTGAGGATTTAAGTGGGCAATTGTGGTCCGATTTTAGTGTTCTTGGTATGTATAGAATCGGGGGAAGACGAGGATTCTAGTGTTATAATTTTATTGAATTCCGAGACATGGGCCCGTGGCTCGGGTTTGGCCAAATTTCGAGATTCTTGTATAATTTGATAGTTTTCGATTGGGCTGTGTTCCTTTAGTATATATTGATGATGTTCAAATGGTTTTGGCTAGATTCGGAGTAATCGGGAGCTAATTTGAGGGGCAAGAGCATAGAGGACTAGTGTTATGGCCCGGTAGAGGTAAGTAATGGTTATAAATCTTGTCCTGAGGGCATGGAACCCTGGACTACATATTTCTCAATGATTTTAGAATGGCGCACATGTCGGATGACGAGTATGTGGCGCGCACTGATTTTTGGATTGGACTAGTTCTCTCCGCGGCAACTAATGAGTTGCATATTTACCCAAAATCTTATGTTAAATTATGTTCTAAAGATTGTTGAAATATTTGGGCTATAAGCCGTGTTTGGGACCTCGTGCTTATCTATTTAGACCCCTCGGGGTTTTTTTACTGTTGTTTTCCTCACTATTTATTGATTATTTCACTCAGCCACATTGTGCTTAGTTTTTCAAAACTAAGCCTGATTTACACTACTTTGAGATTTTAAAAATGATGTTTTGGGTTGAGTACCCTGTTTTTACTGATTCACTCGAGGGGCTTTTGAGAGGTTCTGCTGAGTGAGGTCGAGGGCCTGATTGTGAACATATGATACGCCACGAGGTGGCTTGATATTAGCGCTTAGGCTGAAGGAGCCCCTCTGGAGTCTGCACACACCTCTAGTTAGCACACCGAGTGCCGAGTTATTGGGAGATATCCGTGACTGATTATGAGTGATGGTGAGGTATGCCCGGGGGGCTGTTATGAGTGACTCTGAGGTGATGAGTGATTGATCACGATTGATGGTGAGGTATGCCCGAGGGGCTGATTATGAGTGACTCTGAGGTGCTGAGCGACTGATTATGAGTGACTGTGAGGCATGCCCGAGGGGCTGATTATGATACATTTTTTTGCCCAAGGGGCTACTTATGATCTTACTACTTTCACTCTGAACTTATGAAATGTGTTTATCCCAAGGGGCCTCTATGTGATTCATTTTATTTTCATACTAAATCTTTCGGTTTGGAGTTGTTGAAAATAAACATTTTTCAAAGGACCTTCCTAAGGTTGGTTTTAAGGCATGACGCTTTTATATATCTATGTTTATATTGTTGCAAGGTAAGGCCATGCATATTGTGAATTGATGACATTGATTTTTATGTGTTTCCTTGCCGCTTAGGCTTGATTTATTTTCATTACTACTGAGTTGGCGTACTCACATTACTCCTTGCACCTCTGTGTGCAGATTCAGGTGCAGATACCGAGCATTAGCTATCTTTTCCGTGCGGACCCAGAGTGCGGGATATAGAGGTAGCTGTTCAGCGTCCGCAGCATCTGTATTTTCCCTTCTTGTTGTAGCTAGCTATTTATTCGGAGGTTTTGTACTATAATAGTATTCCTTTGGCTTATTTTTCTTAGATGCTCATGACATGTTGGCTCCGGGTTTTGGGGTTGGTGGCATTGTTTATTGGCCTAATGTATTTAGTAAACTCTGTATATTTTATGAATTGCTTGAAATTTGGATTGGGATTTTGAACAAAATTGTAAACATGTGGTTATTGGCTAGCCTAGTTCCATGATAGACGCCATCACGACCGGTTGATGATTCTTTGGGGTCGTAACAATATATATATATATATATATATATATATATATATATATATATATTGCTGCAGTGTGCAACCCTATCCATATAACATACACTGCGGCGTGCAACTCGATCCATATAATAGTCGAATGCGCTCACTAGGGTGTACAGACTCCTGGAAGGGCTCCTACAGCCCAAGCGCTATATTGCTGCGGCGTGTCGCCCAATTCATATATAATGTATATTGTTGCGGCGTGCAACCCGATCCATATATAATTTATATTTTTTCAGCATGCAACCCGATCTATATGTAATATATAATATATACATTACTGCGGCATGCAACCTGATCCATAAATATCCTCACATACTCGGCTCTCGGCCTCACTCAGTCATCCTTACAAGACACTAGGGCAATTCATCTCAACTTACGGGACACAACCCAAAATACCTCTCAGAGTTTCAAAACAGTGTGATAACGGTGAAAATAACAACAAGTTGTAAACATGTCTAAGTTCACAAATGTTCTATCAGGATGGTGTGAGAATAGTGCAAAAATACCCCCCGAGGGTCTAAACAGGTCGGCATGAGGCCCCAAACATGGCTCACAACCCATAAACAAGTATAAGTTTCTAAAATACAGGATGTCGTAAGGTTTCAAATCGAATATGCGGCTTAATAGTCGTTACGGGATGGACCAAGTCACAATCCCTATCGGTGCACGCCCACAAGCTCGTCACCTAGCATGCACGCCACCTCATTTACCAAAGCAATATAAAATACCGGGGTTTCATACCTTCAGGTTTAGAGTTACAATCGTTACTTACCTCAAAACAGCCCAAAATCTACTCCGCGATGCCCTTGACCCTCGAATCGTCTCTCAAATGCTCCGAGTCTATCACAAATCAGATCAATAACATCAAAGTATGCTATGGAGACGAACCCCAATCGAAAACTCTCAAAAATTAGGCACAATTCCGAAATTAGGCAAACCTGACCCCCGGGCCCATGTATTGGAACTCGATAAAATTTATGCCAAAATGATCCTCATCTTCCCACGAGTCTATACATATCAACAACACTGAAATCGGAGTTCAATTGACCCCTCAAATACCCATTTTAAGGTCTCTTAATCTCACGCCCTAATTACCTATTTTGCACTGATTTTCCCTAGTTTTTTCACCACTAATTAGACCTTTAATCACATATAAATGAGTTATGAATTCAAGAATATTACCTCCAAGTGATTCCCCTTTGGTTTCCTCAAATCCCTTAAAAGCTTCAATCCCGTTCAAAAATGGTGGAAAAATGAAGAAGGGTCACAAATTGGCTATTTAAATACTGCCCAGCCAAACTAACCCTACGCGGTCGCAGAAAAACCCATGCGATCATGTAAGAAAACTCCTCACAACAATGCGATCACGACCACCTCTAGGCAATCACATAGAGCATTTCCATCACCTCACTGCCACTCCAAGTTCTTCTACGCGAACGCAAAGGTCTCCACGCGAACGCAGTGACCAAGTCAGCTCACCCTACGCGATTGCACTCCTACCTTCGCGATCGTGATTCACAAAATCCGCCTGGCCTCAACTTACTCTACGCGATCGCGGATGAACTCATGCGATCGCAATGAACAAACGACTACTGCTAAAACACAAGAAAACCAGCAATCTACCAAAGACCAAAAGTGCCCATTTGAGCATCCGAAATACAGCGGAGGCCCCCGGGACCTCAACAAAACCTACCAAAATATTCCATAACATCATTCAAACTTAGAAGAACCCTCGAAACACCCAAAACAATGCAAAAACACCGAAATCACATCAACTTCAAGCCTATGAACCTTTAAATTTCTAAATTCCACTAACGATGCTGAAACCATCCAAAACACCTCTGATTGACCTGAAAATTTGCACACATATCCAAAATGATATTGAACGTGTTCCAACTTCCGAAATTCCATTTCGACCCCGATAGCCCATTTTCCACTGCCGACCGGAAATCACTAAGAACCAACTTTAGCCAATTCAAGCCTAATTCTACACCGGACATCAAAACCACATTCTGAACACACTCCTAAGTCCGAAATCACCTAAAGAAGCTATCCGAACCATAAAATCTACATTCTGAGTTCATTTACCAATAAGTCAACTTCCGATTGAGGTTTCCAAATATTGAACCAAGATAAGAGACTAAGTGTCTCATTTCTCTCCAAAAATTGCTCTGAAGCCGAGCCAACCAATCTAATACAACGTAATGAAGATGAACCACATATAATGAAGAAGAAACGGGGGAAATAGGGATATTTCTCCAGGAATGACTGGTCGGGTCGTTACAACTTACCTTTTATGCGTCATCTCATTATTACTCACTAGACTATGGTATTACTTAATACTTGCCTAAATCTGGCAAGTACTACCTCCCAAGATTGGACCCGTTCAACTTCAATCTCTATGATTTGACAATATTTCGTACATATACGTGGATGAATTGTCGATTTCTCACCAGCAGATTGATTTTTCAATCATTGAACCCTAATTAGGTTTGAACTTCGACTTCTCCCTTTACCCGCTCTATTACTGATTGCATGTGATATATTCATTCATTTATTGTGCTTGATTGATTGTTTTTCCATGTTTGTTTGTTTAAATTAACTACTATATAGACTTCGTCCCCTTATTCCCCTAAGGACGGACATTAATCACTATTACTCACTTACTCATTCACTCTATATTGTTCTTTGGCTCTTTGCCAGCTGAAAGCCAAGGCCACATGAATTCGACTAATTAACCTTTCTTGATGTGAGCACTACCCGGGGTTAATCTAAAACCCTTGGGAACTCTAACGCACTAAGATTTTGGGTTCTGCTGCTCTTTGTTGACGTTTGGAGTACTGATGATATTGTTCTTCTTGTTTATTTGTTTATTAATTGGTAACTGTTAAGTTATTTGACGTTCGAAATTTCATCCTCTTTCGTTTGTGATCATATTCAGTATACTCACAACATTGAAACTTTTGTGAAATCAATATGTTTTTATGTCATCTCTGTTTGCAGTCTTATTGTCTCTAAAGTTGTTTTGTGACTCCTGACTTTTCTAGCATTTGAACTTGTCAAAAATTCCCAACTGTAAGATATATCTATTACATGTGTTCAATATGAATAATTTTTGGCTTTCCTAATCTCATTTAGTCTAGTGTATTTATGCCTGGATGCTTATATCTGTTGCCTGGCATGAGTTTACTTCTCTGCCTTATTCTGAACTCTTGTGATTAAGCCTATTCATGCTCGAAATGTGTTCTAATCCCAATGGAATCATTCATGTGTAACTTGACATATCCTAAAAGTGATACTTGATCATATTGCCATGCCAAGCATGCTTTCCTGCTACTTAATATGCGCTCTCTAAATTTTGTGTTCTGTAATACTGCCCAAGACTTTAGGATGAAATAACTAGCCTCTACTCCTATATGGACCAACTAGCACCAGGTCTAATGCTTGCATGCCTTGCTTTTGAAAATTGACATGCCTCTTATATTGTGACTAATTTTCAGCATGCTAAAGGTTTCCCCTACTTAATTAAGTAATTTCTTTGATCATGAAATTGTTTTGTGATGTTATTCCTTTAATTAGGCTTTTCAAAATAGATACTTTCATGTGATGGCTGTGCTTTCTTGTTTCTCGTCTGATTCTACAAGACCCTCATCTAAGGTTCTCTAGGTAGATTCTGAATCATGCTTTATTTTGAAACACTTAGGAATAGTTTACTATCCTATTGTGGTCCATCGTGTCATTCTTAAACATTGTTTATGGAATTACAAGAATAAACTTGCCTTATATGTTACTTGTATTCCTTTCAATTTAGCCTGGTCGTGTTTATTTGCCTTGGCTAGAGCTGTTGTTAGCTACAACTCTAAAAACTAAGTGTTTAAGTTGTTTAATTAATTCCATGCGTATTTTGTCACATGTATGGCTGAATTTGGCATGTTTTTGGGTAAGTAAGTTATTCGTTAGGCCTAGTGTTGGGCCACACATGTTGGGTTTAAGCATGGAATTCAGGTCGCTATGGTAAGCCATGGTCTGGGTTTGTTGTTGTTCAAAGATTAAGACCATTGAAGTCTTGAGGACATCCCTGGGTTATTTCTATGTTGGACATGTATTTACCTTATTGGGCTTGTACCCGTTCAAACTGTAATTTGTCGTCATGTATCATTTCTTCTTGGGCTTGTAATAACTTGTAAACAAACACTTGGGTAATGGAGCTGGGGAACTGGGGTAGTTTATCTTTTGCATGAACAGGTAGAGACCATGCCGATAGGATCTTAATTGTCTGTTTGTTCATCATGCCTCATACTAAGGAATTATCTGTATACATGTTATTCCCACGGAAAGCATGACTTAGGGTCCATAGAATAACTCAAATGGTTAGAGCGCATGCATATATAATCTGAATCTGACTTGTTACACTTAGATATTATGCCTATAGGAGGTCAATAAAAATAACTAAAACTATATGCTTTGATATATGTGACTCGTCTAAACATCATGTCAATAGGATTTCAATTCAGATAATCCAAGTTGTCATCACTACTATTCTCCTTTTGTCATACAACCCGTCTAGAAATCATTCCTATAGGGACAAATGAATAATTATGAACTCTCAACTACTTCAATGCCCGGACGCAAATCGTTTAGATATCATGTCTATAGGATGCTACTACTCACCTACAAAGCATGACTATAGGATTCTTTAATGGAACTATGTATTAAAAATAGCCTCTTTGTCAAAACTAGTCATCTAGAAATCCTACCTATTTGAATTTACACTAATTGCTGAGTGGTTCAAATCACATAAAACCCATGCCTAAAGGTCTTGAACTATTTAACATGCTTTAATTCCAAACCTGCCTATCTATAGTTGTCCATTTAAATAATCTGAACCTCGCAAGTATAAGCTATAAATGTCTGGCTAATTGACAACGTGCATTTTTGTCTATATTAGGAGGTGAACTTGAGACTTTGGTGTTTATTATGTGTAGTTCTATTTGTTTTGAGTGCGCGCCTAGTTTTCACATTTTGAGAAGCCTAAGGAAAACCTAGAACGACCAAAGTAGTAGGTCCAAAGCCTCCTTGACAATAGACATGGGACAGGTAAAGCATGCATAGGGCACAATCTAGAATTGAACTAGAACTCTTTTAGGTAAAAAACTTTAACATAGTAATTGGGTAGCAGGAGATAATAGTCTTTGCACGTTGAATATATGAGCAACTCATACCCTAAGGGAGTTGCGATGTATTATTATTTTGCACCAGGTGATCCTTATCAGAGCAGTTCTGTCCTCGCGAGTCTACAAGTCGTGTCTAGTAGGGTGTATTTTATATATGTGTTGTGCACCACATTATATAACCAGGGAACTACAGGGCATTTAGGAGTTGGTTACCCCTCTTTGAAATCTAAATCATGTTGTAGAACTGAGTTATAGGAAATTTGAGTTAAACTTATTTGTTTGTTTGTTCATACACAGATGATGGTGACTATGAAGACTATGGCTAGCCATAGGAGAGATACAACAACGGGTGAGGGGACCAGTAGGGTACCCCTAGTAGATAGGGCCCATTTTGAGGCCCAAGGCGAGACCCCTACTCAGCCATTACCAGCTCCCCACCACCTGAAGAGATTCTTAAGGATATTTCACATCTAGTTGCCCCTCCGCTTCCATCATACCAGGACTTAAGGAGTGTGGTGCATTTGTTGACATAGTTGGTAGCTACCCAATAACATGCTAGGGCATCAGCTATAGCAGGATCTTCTGAGGAGTCTTGGAGTTCAACGGTCAGAGAGTTTATTGCTTTGAGTCCACTAGAGTTCACGAGGACAGATGACCTGCAGGATTTCATAGATCATATTCACAAGACCTTTCGGGTTATGCAAGCCACAGAGAAGGAGGCAGCTGAGCTAGTAGCTTTTCGACTCCAAGATATAGCCATCCTTGATCGACAAGTCTGCATGGTACGAAATAAGGAGGTAGCCTCTTTGAAGGTGTTATGCAGAAGCAAGAATGCGGAAAAGATGACGTGGCAAACAGTGGATGAAATGAAGTCTAAATACCCCTACGTATTTCAAACTGAACATATGGCTTGAGATGGAATACTTCAGCACAACTCTATTTAGGCCAGTAGGTCATCAGGTAAGCTCTTATTTTTGACTTTTAGTATTTATTGACAGCCGTGCGAGGCCGAGTGAGGATATTTATAGACATTGGCCATGTGTTGCATGTTTAGTATGTTTTCTTGCTGCGTGCATATTAGTTTTAATCTAGTGTACGAAGGACACGCCGGCAAAAGTTTCCCAAGTCTCTAAGAGTAAACATTCAAGGACGAATTTTCCAAATGGGGGAATGATGTTACACCCCATATTTTCGTACGTAAAAGTGACAAAAAATTAGATCATCTTTGCAAGTATATAAAGTAACTTATTATGATACCTCCGTTGTTACATATATTGAAGATCATGAACAACAAGTACAAAGAGGGTTGGAAGGTTTAGAAGCTAAGGAATTGAAGAAAATAATGTTTCGTCGAAAGTCTACAAGTTGGGAATGCTATAACCTGTACCTTTAGGGTGAGACTGAGT
Source organism: Nicotiana knightiana (assembly GCA_005239525.1). Classification (NCBI taxonomy): domain Eukaryota; kingdom Viridiplantae; phylum Streptophyta; class Magnoliopsida; order Solanales; family Solanaceae; genus Nicotiana; species Nicotiana knightiana. The sequence continues at coordinate 107,419 of ML399987.1, read as the reverse complement.
TCTTAACATGATAAGAAGTTATTTTATGAGTTATGTTAATCGTATGATAGTCGTGTGTTAGGGTTTGAAGTCAGGCGAGTTGTGGAACAAAAGTCGATGAAAGTCATCACAAGTTACATTCATAAGTTTTATTGAAATTTGGGTAAAATGTAACTGCGATTTTCTCCCAATATACTTAAATTTACGGGGTGTTCCCCCATAAAATTGAATCTCTATGAGCCTATTTTCTAAATCATTAAAGTTCCTATCAATACGGCATCGGAGTAGAGAGATATATGCATTTTTTCGAGATTGCGCAGGCTCCTAGGTGACAAGTAGGTGTGTCACCTACTTGCTTAAATGATAGCCCAAAAAGAAGCTATTTCGGGTAGGACAAAGAGACCAATTTAATGTATTATCTCCTGAAATATAACACCCATTACATAACACAATAACCAGACCTAAACTCCTGCAAACATCCTCCCAAAAATTTCCCACGGACCCAAATTGATTTTCACTCCTTTTCAAGTTCTAGTTGGAGGTAACACCTAAAGTTTGAAGAACCAAGATAGGAGCTGAGTTATTCAACAAATAAGGTAATTTTACTTCTCTCTTTCATCTGTTTTTTATTTTGGAGATGTATGGAAAGTCGTTCTATAATTGTAAGAACTCACGAGGCGGTGACCGGAAGCTGTGAGTTTGAGATATTCACTTGTAGCGGACTATTTTGTGGATTGTTTTGCGTTACTATTGGATTGTATGTTTTGGTGATTTTTTATGGAGTTTTTGTGTATAGGGGTGTGGAGAAACACCACATTAATTCAGGGTGGTGGGCTGGTCATTCGTCGTAACATTTTCGGGTCGTTTGACACTACTACGGTGCTCGTTTTTTGTGTGAAGAGATAGGGCTGTGATGCGCTGTTTTGTAGTATTTTATGGTGTATATAAGGCTGGAAAATAGTGTGTACATATGTTGTTATTGTTGTGTTCTTGTGTGGTTGGAGTTATCTTGAATTTGGAGGAAGTAATGATTATAGGGGAGATGCTGCCCGTTTTAATACAAAATAAGCTTGTCGTTCGTTGTGCGATAGTTGTACCTTTCGTAACTTAATGATAGTATTATTATCGTTGTTGTAGATTAAGGTGCGAAAAGGTGAGTTCAACTTGGTGATTGGAAAGATTGTGATAAGGTATGTTAAGGCTAAACTGTTCTTCATTTTGGCATGATCCCGAAACTACATGAGTTTGATAACTAGTCATAAAGAGAAGTTCGTATTCCTGAACTTATGTACATTATCCTAGTCTCTTAAGTTACAGTATTATCCCCTATTGGGACTTTCTACTCACTTAAGTGTTGTTTTCTTTCAGTCAAGAGAATATATGGTCTATATATATACAGTATTATGATATTTTAACCACCATCGAGCTATAATCGGTGGGCAGGCCCCTATTCGGCAACCTCTGATCAGATGGTAAGTTATATACCAAGCCTACTGTGGTCGAGCGCCTATGAGCGATCCCAGAATGGTCGAGATACCTAGCCTAGTATGACCAAACACCTATGAGAAATCCTACTAAGGCTGAGCAATTACACGTACCGACCCTTATAAGGGCGAACATTTATTTTACTTACTATATTGAGGGAGTTAAATCAGTATCAGTAGGTAAGTATATCTCCATATCATCATTGACTCCCAGTTACTTTCAATTATTATATTGTCAGTTCAATTTTAGCTTTCAGTTACTTTATTGCCTTACATACTCGGTACATTTTGTACAGACATCCCTTTTCTGGGGATGATGCATTTCATGCGTGCAGGTTTAGATAGACAGACAGGTAGACCTCCTCAGTAGGTGTTGACCAATTTCATCTTCATCGGTAAGCTCAACATCCTTTGGGATTGCCGGGTCTATCATTTTGATTACCTATTGTGTGTATATGTATATATTTTATGGGTAGGTCGAGGCTCTCTTCCGACCATAGTAAATCCCTCAGTAGAAACTTGTAGACATATCTTATCAGTTAGTGTAGTATGTTGGGCTTGTTAGACTTGTATGTATATTTTGCCAGATTGTTAGTTGTAGTTGTTATGACGACCTTGTCTACCCAACTTTGTATTGATGTTTAGTCAAAGCTAGTTTCCGTTCAGTTTTATATTTTGCTTCCTAAATTGCCTTGCAATGTGGCCCCTTGGCCAAAGTATGACATTGTATGACTAGAGTCCTTCAGTCGCAAGTTGGTACACTAGGTTAAGTGAGGAATCGGGTGCCGGTCTCACCCCCAGGTTCGGGGCGTGACAAACCTTTAGNGGATCCCCCCCCCCCCCCTTTTATGTATGTTGTTCACACTTAGTCGTCAAATATAATAGTTGTACCTTGTAACCTCGAAGACTTGTACTAACTTAGTTTACATCTTATGGTGTTTTATTTACACTTGTTACAATAGACCTTCAAACTTGCATATATTTTTGACCACTAAGCTTAATTATAACTCAATAATCCACATAGCGTAAACTTCGGCCGGGATCCACCGTTGTGGACCTCGCAGAGTTCGAGGTAATTTGATCTCTTACCCCATCTTTGGTAATGTAGACTACTAAAACAGATTTGTTTGCAAAAAGGTTCCCTAACGCGCCTTAAAAATCGTTAGCAGTGAGTCTTCTTTTTTGTTACCAATTTAAAAGACTTGTCACATGTCGAAACCCGCTTTCACGAGAAAAAGGGCACGACACTGATCTATTTTACTTCTTCTCTTAATACCAGGTAAGAAATTCCATCTCTCTCACTCTTCTTCTCCCTATCCTCCGTCTAGCCCCCTCCTTCTTCCAGCCCCCCTCCCCCCCCTCCCCTTCCACATAATTGTTTCTGCCCCAATTTATTTAACTCTTTTTTGGTACAGTGAATCCAGTGGCTCTTCTCCCTTCCGGTCGTGGTCCGATAATTTCTCCGTGAAGTGAATCTGGCGACTTTGGTATAAGGTAATTTAATTTTATAGTTGTTGTCATCTTATTTATTAGGTTTCATGCGGTTCAAAGATTTATGATTGACTGTGGAAAATTTTGTGTTCTTAATTTTTTAGAAATTTCTAGTTTTCTTTAGTATGTATAAATTAGATACAGTAACAATGTTTACTTATACTTTTAACAATTTAGTATGTATAAATTAGATATAGTATGGATAATTTTATTTAGATGTTATTGTGAAAACGGCTAGTATGCTTGTATGTATCCAATAGTAAATCAAGAAAACAATTCAGAATAATTTGGGTAATTTCTACAAGTGTGGAATTCTCGATTATATAAAAATTAACTGATGTGCTAATACTTCTCTATTAGAGTTGAACAATATTTTAAAGATTTAGAATTTTTATACATTCAAGTAAGTTTACTTAAGAAACAACTTATTACTCCTCACAGTATTACAATGATGTTACACCCCGTAGTATTGTACGTTGGATTTGTTTTGAAATCAGGTCAAGGACAAAATATTTTTGAGGTGATATATAACGATATTTCAAACAAGTGATAAGTAAATTTGTAAAGGTGAGAGGGTAAGTGAATTGAAGAAAATGAGTTCCGTCGAAGCTTGACAATTTGGGGATAAAATACGGTCCAAGCTATAATACCCCATACTTATGGACTAGTTCCATTTAAGATACCACATGACCATGATAGTAAGGTGTATAAAGTGTGTTCAAAGTGAGTAGTATTTTATGTAATTTGAGATAATTCTTAATTATATGGATAATTGGGTAATTATTGATTTTAGTTGAAGATTAACTAATTAATTAAGACTTTTGGATAAGCCTCAATGTGGCAGCCAAGGCGTTAGGAAATTTTGACTCTTATGTCCATATTAAAAGGTGGCACACTATGAGAGTGTTATGACTTAGTAATACATAAGTGGGCCCCACACCCACTAATACAAAAGGCTTCTCTAAATCAGAAAATGGAGATGGTCGCACTTACTGAGTAACAGACGAAAATGCTTCAGCAAACTCAGGTACGTTAAGGCTATCCCTTCTTTCTTTTTGGCATGATCCATACGATACAAACGAAACGAGCAAATGCACAACTTTCATAAATGACTCTATTCATGAAAATGCTAGAGGTGCATATGTTCTTCATTCCCCATTTGTCCTATTATTCTATCATATATTCATGGGTCTCAAAAAATGAGTAAGTTGATAAAGTCTATTTTATGATATTAATCATAAGTGTAATGATCTTATGACATTCCGAGAAATCTTATTAACGCACTTCTTATGCATCTAATGAATTTATATATGTACATTGACCCATGACCAGATGACGCTATATACGCGTATATTATATGTATATGGGATATGGAAAAAAGGTTACAGTGTTATATATGCACCACTACCTAATCAGCTGGGATACGTTGATGATTTTTCCCACAACGGTCGAGATGATATGATGGGATGCCCTCAGAGGCTTGATGATGTTATGTACATATATACCTATGCATGGTATGGCATTTATATGCATATGCATGGCATTATAAATATTAATGATTCACAGAGTTATTATGACTTACACGTTGAGTCTTTTACTCCATGTTTCTCTTATGTCTATTGTGTACTGATTTTCATTCCTTACATACTCGGCATATTATTTGTACTGACATCTATTTTGCCCGGGGACACTGCGTTTCATGCCTACAGTTTGCGATAGACATGTTGAGAGGTAGGCAATCAGCTCAGCGAAAGGTGTTAGTGCGCTTCATTTGCTCCGGAGTTGCTTATTTGGTCAGTATGATTAGGACATGTATGGATTGGTATGACGGGGCCCTGTCCCGACCTTTGTGATATTTATGTACTCTTAAAGGCTTATAGATAGATGCCATGTATACGAATACTTGTGTGGCCTTGTCGGCCTATGTTTTGAGTATATTAAGGATCATGCCGGTCTTATAGGCACGTACGTCATATGTGTAAGTCGGTATATCAAGTTGGGTCACCTTATATTGGGTATTCCCCCATGATTTATTTCATTCATCTCATGAAAACCTTTCCGGTTCATTTACCTATGATAATATGATGCGGAAGATACGTTTCGTTGGTACTCGGTTGAGTAAGGCATCGGGAGACCGTCGCGGCCCATCAGTTTGGGATGTGACAAAAGTGGTATTAGAGCAGTTCTCTCCTAAGGAGTCTGTAAGACGTGTCTAGTAGACTCTTGTTTATGGGTGTGTTGTGCACCAAACTTATAAGTAGGAGGTTACAAGGAATTTAGGACTGTCACTCTTTCTTCTTACTCTATATCGTGTGGTAAGAATATAAACTACTAAATTGTATTTTATTCGTAATACAACAATACCTACATCAAGAAAGATAGTTGGTAAGAGATTGAATGTGGTTGTGGAAAAGTTGATTAAGAGGAAATTGATTTTGCATCATGTTTATGATTAGTAAACGTGAAGGTATTTAGCGGATCATGTGTTTACTATGACGTGTAAGATTCTTGATAACGAGCCTTAAGTCAAGAATATCTATCCACCCATATGGTGAAAAGCAATGAGAGAATCAGAAGGTAGATACAAGTTTCAACAAGTAAAAAAAGCAAGATGAAGAAGGGTACAAGGTGCATAGCTAGTGAAGATTATTTTTATTTACCATTAAGGAAGGGAGATATAAGCATTTTGAGTTACCTTCAACAGCAGCAAAAGTACAAGAGAGACGGTACAGTAACCATATTTTACGGCTATACAATAAAGCCAGTTAGAAGAGTACCTACCTCATAAGAAGTCAGTATGGGGCTCCCACTGGATTGTATATGCTCTAGAGGTGCAAGTATTATAATAGAGTTTCAAGTCGTGGATGTGAATTATGCTTATGTGGAAGGGAGGTCATGTAGAAGTTGTGATGCGATATTTTAATGTTAGTAAGGTAAAGGTGATCAACTTACGAGATACTCAAGTGCAAAAGGTTGTGAATAGTCCATACTTCACATGGAAGGCTAGAAGCTCTAGGATTCAATATCCAGGAGTGATAGTGGCGTGGTCAGTTGCATATTTTCAAGCCCATGGTTTCTAGGTACTGAGAGGTCTATTAAAAGAGTAAAGAAGAGTTAGAGACGATTTAAACTTTCTTGATACTCCAGAATAACATAAGAAAATTTATGGTGCAAGCAAGATGAAGGAAGGTTGCGAGTAGTATAAATATATGCGTGTAGGTCGCAAGCTAAGTTTGGTAGAACGACAAGGTTTTAGGAAGATAGGAATAAGGATAAGAAGCGAGTGAGAAGGTAATGAAAATGTATAAGTTCTCAAGATTAAGCCCATGAAAACAAGAAGAGCTGATGGTTTCTCTAAGTTATAGAAAGCTCAGTAGAGCCTGAATGAACTCAAATGAATCTAAGACTAGTATCATTTAAAAGAGATAGAATGTTTCCCTGGTAGTACAATGAGGGTATAATTGTGATAAATAAAGGATGACGTTTGGGCCTTTGGTTGAGTAATGATTTGAAGAAGAAAAGGATTTCATGAATTGTACAGGATTAAATACCCACGTAAGGTGAATCACATTGGGATGCGATAAAATACGATTATGAAAGCATGGTATCACCCCAGGGGGATTAGTCTAATTATTTCAGATGTTCCCCAATGAGACGTGAGCCCTAGCGTCAGTGTTACATAAAAGGTCAAGTTATCAGTTGTAGATTATAGATCAATATTGAGGTAAATCAACAATGGATGGATAAAAGTTACAAAGTATGAAATGAGATTAGGTCGTCATTCTTAAGATGAACAGTAATGAGGAAGCATTAAAGGACATAGATTTATACATATAGGATAAGTAATAAGAGTAACCTAGAGTTTGGTAGTAGACCTTAGTAACGGTAAATTTATGTAATAGTTATGGTATAGTATGACCAACCTAGATGCAATAAAGACATGCACATGGATAACGGGGTCTATGAAATAAAATATATCAATATTCGTAAGTTCAACTAAGTATCGAGCGAAAAACTTTAGTATACCTATAGGTTCCTACAGGGATAACTTGTCATAGTTATAAATATGTTCACAAAGTGAGGCCTAGATATTAGCTAAAAATCTGGAGAGAAGAGTCACAGGCGCACATGCAAGGAAAAAGTGGTACATGCTACATGACAGAAGGTAGCAACAGTTACGATATTGGAAGAATTCCGACCACAAGTTGTGGTGTGAGAAAGAGGCCTAAAGGGGGGGAATGCACTGGCCTTTGGATTTATTCATAGAAAAGTTGCCTAGATGGCAAGGAGATTATTAAAACCATTCCTAAGAGCTATCCAGTTATGAGACAAATACGTGCATCACTCAAAATTTGAGGGCGAATGTTTCAACGGGGGGAATAATGTTACACCTCACAGTATTAAGACGATGTTACACCCCGTAGTATTGTATGTTGGATTTGTCGTAAGATAATTGACATTAGTTCAAGGAAAAGATTATTTTGAGGTGATAAGTAATATGCTATTTGAAACAAGTTATAACTAAATTCGTGAAGGTGAGAGGGTAAGAGAATCGAAGAAAATGAGTTCCGTTGAAGTTTGACAATTTGGGGATAAAATACGGTCCAAGTTATAATACCCCGTATTTATGGAATAATGACATACAAGGTACCACATGACCATGATAGCAAGGTGTATAAAGTGTGTTAAAAGTGAGTATTATTTTGAGTAATTTGAAATAATTCTTAATTATGTGGATAATTGGGTAATTATTGATTTTAGTGGAAGATTAACTAATTAATTAAGACTTTTGGATAAGCCTTAACGTGGCAGTCAGGGATTTAGGAGATTGTGACTCTTAAGTCCATATTATAAGGTGGCACATTAAGAGAGTGTTATGACTTAGTCATACATAAGTGGGGCCCACACCCACTAATACAAAAGGCTTCTCTAAATCACAAATTGGAGATGGTCACACTTACTAAGTAACTGATGAAAATGCTTCAGCAAACTCATACAAAGTGATAGCAACGTAATTTGCTACAAAATTGATACAAGACTACTACGCAACATGAGAATTGTGATTCTAAGGGAGTACAGTGCAATTTTTCTCAAGAATATTATATGAATTTTTTCGTACTTCCATCTTGCCATCAAGTGTTGTGTCACGATTGTCGTGTGTTAGAGGGATTATCAAGAGAACCGGCTCAGGTATGTTATGGTTATCCCTTATTTCCTTTTGGCGTTATCCATACGATACAAATGAAATGAGCAAATGCACAACTTTCATAAATGACTCAATTCGTAGAAATGCTAGAGTTGACTATGTGCTTGATTCCCAATGTGTCCTATAATTCTATCATCTGTTCATGGGTCTCAAAAAATGCGTAAGTTGATAAAGTCTATTTCATGATATTAGTCAGAGGTGTAATGATCTTATGACATTCCGAGAAATATTATAAACACACTTCTTATGCATTTCATGCATTTGTATATGTATATTTACCGATAACCAGATGGAGTTATATACGCATATATTATATGTATATGGGATATAGGAAAAGCTTATGGCGTTATATATGCACCACAACCTGATCAGCTGGTATATGTTGATGATTTTGCCCAAAGTGGTCGAGATGATATAATGGGATGCCTCAGAGGCTTGATGATCTTATGTACACATATACCTATGCATGGTATGAAATTTATGCGCATATGCATGGCATTTTAAATATTAATGATTCACAGAGTTATTCTGACTTACATGTTGAACCTTTTACTCCATGTTTCTCTCATTTCTATTGTTTACATTATTTGTACCGACGTCCCTTTTGCTTGGGGACGCTGCATTTCATGCCCGCAGGTCCCGATAGACTAGGTTGAGAGTCCTCCAAGTAGGCTATCAGCTCAGTGGAAGGTGTTGGTGCGCTCCATTTGACTGATTAGGCTTGGAATTAGTGGATTAAATGGCATAAATTGGGGGTTTAGGGCTTGGGAAATTGATATTTATAATTAAGGAATTTAGGGGTTTTTTGTGGTCGGATTTTGATACATTTTATATGTGTAGACTCGGGAAAGGATGAGGATTCCAGTATTGCAATTTTTATCAAATTCCGAGACGTGGGCACGACGCTCGGGTTTGGTCAATTTCAGGGTTGTGCCTAAAATTGATAGTTTTCAATTGGGCCTTGTTCATTTAGCATATAGTGATGATGTTAATCTGGTTTTGGTTAGATTCGGAGCGATCGGGAGCCGATTCGAGGGGCAATAGCATCACGGATTAGTATTTGGGCCGGGTTGAGGTAAGTAATGTTAGTAAATCTTATCCTGAGAGTATGACACCCCGGACTTCGTATTTTCTTACTATTTTCGGAGTGGCGCACATGTCGGATGACGAGTGTGTGGCGTGCACTGATTTTGGATGTGGACTTGGTCCTTCCCGTGGCACCAGCGGAGCTGAAGGAATTAAAGGAGCAGCTTCAGGAACTCCTAGATAAGGGGTTCATTTATCCTAGTGTGTCACCTTGGGGTGCACCGGTGTTGTTTTTAAAGAAGAAGGATGGTTCTATGCGTATGTGTATTGTTTATCGACGGCTGAACAGAGTTACGATGAAGAACCGGTATCCCTTGCGTCATATAGATGACTTTTTTGATCAGTTGCAGGGTGCCAGGGTATTTTACAAGATTGACTTGCATTCCGTCTATCTTCAATTGAAGATTCGGACCCCAGACATTCCGAAGAGTGCTTTCATGACTAGATATGGTCATTATGAGTTTCTGGTTATGTCACTCGGGCTGACTAATGCCCCAACAGCCTTTATGCACTTGATGCACAGTTTATTCCGGCCTTATCTTGATTCTTTCGTCATCGTGTTTATTGAAGATATCTTGGTGTATTCCCAATCTCAGGAGGATCATGAGCGGCATTTGAGAGTTGTGCTTCAGACCTTGAGAGAGAAGATATTGTATGCAAAATTTTCTATGTGTGAGTTCTGGCTTGATTAAGTAGCATTCTTGGGTCACATGGTGTCCAGTGAGGGTATTCAGGTTGACCCGAAGAAGGTAGAGGTGGTGCAGATCTGGCCTAGACCATCATCATCTACCGAGATTCGCAGTTTCCTTAGTTTGGCAGGGTACTATTGTCAATTCACAGACTGACCCAGAATGGTGCTCAGTTCAGGTTGACTGAGGAGTGTGAGTAGAGCTTCCAGAAGCTCAAGTCAGCTTTGACTAAAGCTCCGGTGTTGGTTTTGCCGACGGGTTCAGGTTCTTATACAGTTTACTGTTATGCCTCGAGAGGTAGCCTGTGAGCGGTTTTGATGCAGGACGGTAGGGTGATTGCCTAAGCGTCCAGACAGTTGAAGGTGCACGAGAAGAATTATCATGTGCACGATGTTGAGCTAGTAGTTATTGTACGCGCCTTGAAGATTTTGCGTCATTATTTATATGGAGTGCATTGTCAGATTTTTGTTGATCAACGTAGTTTGCAGCATCTGGTTAAGCAGAAGGATCTGAATTTGCGTCAGAGGAGGTGGTTGGAACTTCTCAAGGATTATGACCTCACTATTTTAGATCATCCGGGGAAGGCCAATGTAGTGGCCGATGCCCTGAGTCGCAGAGCGAAGAGTTTGGGGAGTCTCGCCTACCTTCCAGTAGTAGAGCGGCCATTGGCACTTGATGTTTAGGATTTAGCGGGTCAATTTGTGAGATTGGATCTATCAGAGCCCCGCGGGTATTGGCTTGTGTAACCTCCAGGTCTTCTCTCTATGGTCAGATTAGAGCACTCCAGTACGATGATCCACACTTGCTCGTTCTTTAGGATAGGGTCCGTCGCGGTGATGTCAGGGATGTGGTTCATGTGTGGCTGTAATTCATGGTTTAAAGCATTATGTGCCTTACATTTTATGTGCGTTAATGATAAAAATACACATCGTATGTGCATAATGGAGTCTATTTCATGTGTAGGTGAATTGGAGATGGAAGCCGAGCTAAATTGATGCATAAACGTCATAAATACGTTCAAGAGTCAAAAAGGAGTGAACCGGGCTATAGCCGGGCGTTTGAGTTGTAAAGCCTGATCATACCAGGCTATAACTGGGCGTTTGGGCTATAAAGCCTTGTCATACCAGGCGTTTGGGGGGCGTTTGAGCCCTAACGCCATGCCTGGCCAGGCTTTATCCGGGCGTTTGGGCCATAAAGCATGGTCCCTTGTCCGGTCCAATCCCAGTTTTGAAGATTTTAAATGTTTCCCGGTTTGAATAGAAGTCTTCTACACGTTTAAGGTTTGTCCCGAACATATAAATATACCCAAAAACACAACTTTGAAGGGGGGATGCCATTTTGGAGAGAAGATACATGGGATCATTAGGAAGCGAAGGATTTCTCAGTTTACTTCATCTTATTCTAGTATTTTCAATTTAGGCAACACTTATGCAATTGTTTGATTTTAGCATGAGTGGCTAAACATCCATTGTTCTGGGGTTGTGGTTTAGCCACCAATATTGTTATTCGACATTAATTTAACCTTGATTATAGTTCACTCAATATATGATTGTTTCTTCAATTCTGTGTTTAATTGCTTAATTGTCCGGCCATCAATTTGGTTCTATATACTATCTATGTTATGCTTGGGAAAGCCGTATATAGATTAGAGAAGAATTGAAGAGAGCGCGATCTTAATCCTTCAAGGGAGCGGATTTGTTGTTAGGATAGGAATATACCTAGTCACCATACTTAATTAAACATCATAATCTTAGTGCATTCTAATAGATAAATTTCGTTGGAATATAGGCGTTAATCTATTGAGAATAGGCGAGTAGTGCATCAAGAGAAGGCTATGAGAGCATTTATCGATTAATTAGCAACCATGACTGAATTATAAGAAGGGGAGAGTTAATTAGAATGCAATACGAGTGGTGAATTGATCACAACCCTGGAATATTTGCATCTACTGAATACAAAACAATACTTTCGTACTTGATAATTAGTTATTCCATAGATACGTAGTATAAATTAGTTACATTCCTGGATTTTATTTTGGCTTGATTAAATAACAATTAGAGTGATTCAGCAAGTCGTTTACGCATGTCCCTGTGGGTTCGACATTCGATTTAACATTATATTACTTGCTACGACCACGTATACTTGCGTGTGTGTTTGGGACCAACAAGTTTTTGGCGCCGTTGCCGGGGACTTGAATATAGACAAATTTCTAGTTACTTGCTTTAATTGTCTATTTCATTGAGTCTAACGTTATGTGATTTTTGCTCTAATCTCAGGAACTTCGATTGAATGCGTAGGGTCAGAAGCCAGGACAGACTTGACGGCTTTGACCCCGAACCTGAGAGAACATTTCACAGGAGGTTGCGAGAAGCAAGAGATACAGAAAATATTCAGGATTTTCATCCGATTTCCGGTGAACTTGGTAGAGGAATAACACATGGTTGTTCAGGAGGTGGCAATGCCCAGTATTGCTAACGTTACCTCTAGCATCGTGAAGCCCAGAATCACTGGGCACTTCGAGCTGAAACAGAGCATGATCCAGCTACTTCATGCAAATGGGCAGTTTATGGGTCTTCCACACGAGGATCCTCAGCAACACATTCTGAACTTCTTAGAGATAAGTGATACTTATATCACTAATGGGGTCACGCCAAATTATGTGAGGCTCACGCTTTTCCCATTATCTCTATTGGGTGAGGCAAAGCGGTGGCTGAAGGTAGAACCAGCTAATTCCATTACAACATGGAACGATTTGGCGAGAAAACTTATGGTAAGGTTCTTCCCTTTGGGAAAGACTGCAAAGATCAGGAGTGAGATAGTCTCCTTTAAACAGAAAACGGGTGAATCTTTATATTCAGTATGGGAAAGGTTCAAGGGGCTACTCAGAGATTGCCCTCATCACAATAAGACAAACGAGGTGTTTATTCACACTTTCATTGAAGGGATCCATCCGCAGACAAAAATTGTCGTAGATGCAGCAGCCGGAGGTCAGGTGTTGGAGAATAACTATGATGAAATATTTGAATTACTGAATAAATTCCCCAAAAGCAATCCAGACTGGCAAGGTGAGATGGGGAGAAATGTGGTTCAAAAGTCACCAGGGGTTCTTGAACTAGATGTGGTCTCAGCATTGTTAGCTCAGATTTCCACATTGAGTAACCAAGTAAATCAGATGAACCTAATCATTAACAAGCAACAATCTCAACTACTGCAACATGCCCAACTAGTGCAGCAGATTCCGGTATTTTGTAAAGTCTGTGGAGAGGGTCATACGAGTGATTTATGCCCGGTTAATCAAGAGTTTATCTGCTTTGTGGGTAACACGAATAGGGGACAAGAAAATCAATATGGAAACACTTATAACCCCAACTGGAGAAACCACCCAAATTTCTCTTGGGGTGGAAATCAAAGCACTCAGAATCACTACAGGCATCCAGCACCTCAACAGCAGTACAAACCACCTGAGACTGAAACATCAGCAAGCCTTGAGGAGATTATGAAGAGAATGATGAATGACCAACTTACTTTCAATCAGAAAATAATGGTTGATCACCAAGCCCAGACTGTAGCGATGAGAAATTTAGAACGTCAAGTGGGGAAACTCGCCAGTTCTCAAAATACCCGACCAACGGGGGCTCTTCCAAGTGACACTGAAGCTAATCCTAAAGCATCTGTTAATGCTTTATCATTGAGGAATGAGAAGAAATGGGAAGAAGTCCAGTCCAAAAAGAGAAAACAGGTAACTTTTAATTAGAAACCAGCCACTATTGAATCAACATCAGACAACCCGAAAGAATCAGATAAGCCAGCAAAGGAGGTGGTGGCTGAGCAAACCCCACCATTTGTTGCGAGGCCACCCGCTCCATTCCCTCAAAAGTTGCAAAAGTTGAAATATAATGCAGCATACAAAAAGTTTCTTGACCTCTTGAAGCAGGTACAAATCAATATTCCACTAGTAGACATTCTACAGGAGGTGGCCAAATATGCTAAATACATCAAGGGCATTGTGGCCAATAAATGAAGACTGACTGAGTTCGAAACCGTGGCGCTCACTGAGGAAGTTAGCTCAAGAATAAAAGTATGCTACCTCAGAAATTAAAAGATCCGGGTAGTTTTACTATCCAAATCTCAATTGGTAAGCATGTAGTCGGGCGAGCTTTGTGCGATTTTGGGGCAAGCATTAATTTGATGTCGTTATCTGTGTTCAAGCAGTTGGGGTTGGGTGAACCACGCCCAGCAACAGTGATTTTACAATTGGCTAATCTCTCCCTTGCTCATCCTGAGGGAGTAATTGAAGATGTAATGGTTCAGGTGGGCTCTTTCATATTCCCAGCTGATTTCATTATCTTGGACTATGAGCCTGATCAGGAAGTCCCATTTATTTTGGGGCGTCCCTTCCTAGCTACGGGCTGAGCTATCATTGATGTATATGAAGGGAAAATGACGATGCGAGTTGGTGATCGTGTGGAGGTGTTTGATATTTATAAGGCACACAAGTTACTTGTCCACTATGAAGAGCTATCCATGATTACTGTAGTGGAAAGCAAATCGGAGTCAATGGTTCCCTACATGAGTCCTGTTGACCCTCTTGAGCGAGTGTTTCTTGGGGATGAAGAAAACTGTGGGGATTAAACAAGGGGACACATTGAGAAAGTTCTTGAAGTATCCTGCAGTTACCTCCATGGGCTATGAAAAATTGAAGAATTGAACAAGCCTGTTACTCTAACCCCTCCTAAGCCATCTATTGAAGAAGCTCCAAAGCTGGAACTCAAACCTCTTCCAGCACATTTACGCTATGCTTATTTGGGGAACTCTGAGATAGTGCCCGTGATCATCTCATCTAGCCTGACCAATACACAAGAACTGAAATTTCTTAGGGTACTTCGTGAGCACAAAAAGGCGATTGGGTGGACCATTGTAGATATTAAGTGAATCAACCCATCGTTTTGCATGAATAAAATCTTTTTGGAAGATGGACATTGCCCGAGTGTTGAGCAGCAAAGGAGGCTGAATCCCATCATGAAAGAGGTAGTGAAGAAAGAAGTCATAAAATAAAATTTCTGGATGCAGGTATCATTTTTCCTATTTCTAACAGCAACTAGGTGATCCCGGTTCAATGTGTGCCCGAAAAGGGAGGGATGACCGTGATTCAGAATGAAAAGAATGAGCTAATTCCTACTCGCACTGTTACAGGCTGGAGAGTTTGCATTGATTATCGAAGGCTCAACAAAGCAACCCGCAAGGATCACTTTTCACTCCCATTCAATGATCAAATGCTAGACAGATTAGCAGGGCATGAATATTATTACTTTCTGGATGGGTATTCAGGTTACAATAAAATTGTCATATGCCCAGAGGATCAGGAGAAGACCACGTTTACTTGCCCTTATGGTACCTTTGCCTTCAAGCGAATGCCATTTGGTCTTTGCAATGCACCAGTTACCTTCCAGAGATGCATGATGGCTATTTTCACTGACATGGTAGAAAAATTCATAGAGGTGTTCATGGATAACTTCTCAGTCTTTGGGTCATCTTATGATGATTGTTTGAGAAATCAAATCATGGTGTGGCCTGTTGTGAAGAAACGAATCTGGTGATAAATTGGGGTAAGTGTCACTTTATGGTGAAGGAAGGCATTGTTTTGGGTCATAAAGTATCTAAAAGTTGCATCGAAGTTGATAAGGCAAAGGTGGAGGTAGTTGAAAAACTACCTCCACCAATTTCAGTGAAGGGCGTCTGGAGTTTCTTGGGACACGCAGGTTTTATAGGCGCTTTATTAAAGATTTTTCTAAAATTGCTACTTCTTTGTGCAGGTTGTTGTAGATGTCAAGTTCAATTTTGGTGCACCCTGCCTGAAGGCATTTGAGGAACTCAAAAAGAAATTGGTAGTTGCCCCCATAATATTTGCACTAGATTGGTCAGTACCATTTGAACTTTTGTGTGATTCAAGTAACCATGCAATTGGGGCAGTGCTAGGCCAAAAGAAAGACAAGGTGTTTTATTCCATCTACTATGCGAGTAAGACCCTTGATGATGCACAAAAGAATTACACCACCACTGAAAAGGAGTTGTTAGCTGTGGTGTGGGCCTTTAAAAAATTCTGGGCATACTTGGTGGGAACAAAAGTTATAGTCCACACAGATCACACAGCAATCAGGTATTTGTTTACAAAGAAAGAATCTAAAGCTAGATTGATGCGTTGGGTTTTATTGTTGCAGGAATTTGATGTGGAGATAAGAGACCGAAAGGGCACTGATAACCAAGTAGCTGACCATCTGTCACGACTAGAAAATAATGATCATGTTGAGGAGGGTGGAGATATTAAAGAAGTTTTTCCTAATGAGAAACTTTTTGCTATAACCCAAGACCCTCCTTCGTGGTATGCTGATTATGTGAATTATCTGGTGAGTGGGGTACTTCCTCCGGAAATAGAATCTGAAGCAAGAAAGAGGTTCTTACGCGATGTGAAGTTTTACTACTGGGATGAGCTCTACCTGTACAATGAATGTGGTGATCAGTTAATGAGGAAATGTATTACTGATAAAGAAGTGGAACTTATGTTGTATGGTTGTCATGCATCATCATATGGGGTCCATCATGGTGGCGATAGAACAACGGCGAAAGTGATACAATCTGGGTTCTTTTGGCTAATGCTATTCAAAGATTCCCACGCATTTGTTAAAAATTGTGACCAGTGCAAGAGAACAGGAATAATAACAAGGAAGCACGAGATGCCTTTGTATAATATCTTGGAGGTAGAGATTTTTGATGTATGGGGGATAGACTTTATGGGTCCATTCCCATAATCTAGGGGAAATAAATACATTTTGCTGGTAGTTCACTACGTGTCGAAATGGGTGGAGGCAATTGCATTGCCGACGAATGATGACCTGGTTGTCGCTGCGTTTGTGAAGAAGAATAAATTCTCCAGATTATTACTCCACGTGCCTTGATTAGTGATGAAGGAACCCACTTTTGCAATCGGTTGTTGAATAAACTTTTAGCTAAATATGGGGTCCGTCATCGAGTTGCAATAGCATATCACCCTAAAAAAAGTGGACAAGTAGAGGTATTCAATAGAGAAATTTAGCAAATATTAGAGAAAATGGTGAGTGTGAATAGGAAAGATTGGGATACTAAGTTAGATGATTCCTTATGGGCATACAGAACAGCGTACAAAACACCAATTGGGGCATCACCGTACAAGATGGTCTATGGGAAGGCATGTCACTTGCCCGTAGAGCTTGAACATAGGGCATATTGGGCCATCAAGAAGATAAACATGAACCTTGAAGCCGCGAGTGAGAAAAGATTGCTGCAGTTGGATGAATTGGATGAGTTCAAGTTGCACTCATACGAAAATGCCAAACTTTACAAAGAAAAGACCAAGAGATGACATGAAAAACATATAAAGCCGTGTCATTTTGAGCCCGANAAAGCCACGTCATTTTGAGCCAGACCAACAGGTATTATTATTCAATTCTAGGCTGAGACTGTTTCCTGGAAAGCTGAAATCGAGATGGTCAGGACCGTTTGAGATAGTGAGAGTCACCCCATATGGTGCACTTGAGTTGCGAGCTATACATGTTGAAAGAAAATTTTTAGTGAACGGACATAGAGTCAAACACTATTGGAGTGGTATCATAAATCCAAAGAAGAACAAGGTCGTTCTCGTTGATTAGTGAGGCGAGAGTCTGCGTTGTGCCGCGACGTTAAATCGGGCGCTTGTTGGGAGGCAACCCATCCTGTATATCTGTTCTGTTTTTAATTAATTTTTTTTAGTGTCAGTTTTGTGTTGCTTTTATTTTGCAGAGTAGGGGAATTCTGAGTACCCAAAAGTTGAAGCTGGGGAGCATGTTTGAGTTTAAGTGTGGGGTCATCCCGACTCTAAAGATTGAGAATATTGTCCGAGTTATGCCCGAGAGGGTCTCGGGGAGTATTTCTCACCCTTGTTTTAATGTTTTTCTTTGTGATCATGCATCGAGGACTAAGCATAACATAAGTGTGGGGTGGGGAAACTACTTTCTAAAGTGAAGTGTAATTGTATATAATTATTGTTTTAGTTTTAGAAAATCTCGGACTTTTCCCAATGATGGATCTGTTGGAAAATTTTCTCGAGGGATAAAGTCCGATTTAAAAGCACCAAAAAGATTTTTTTTTTTTTTTTTTGGATAGTTAG